>KZ073076.1:0-56910 GCA_002091845.1 Anopheles cracens
AGAGGTTAAGAGATGAAAATGTGAGATTTATGGCAGTTGAAGACTAGTTTGGCTGGAAAAGCTATTAGTGATGCTTATGTGTACACTTCAAGAAAGGTGAACTATACGAAATAAGCTCAATTTTGCTTTTAGCTTATTTATTTGTGAGCTTATCTCACTTCCTTTTAACATACTATTTGAAAAAATAACAGTTTAGGAAATAATACTAACATAAGTGCGTTCTTACAGTATTTTTTATGGCAGTGTGGATCTTCATTTCGACTTTGCCTTTTCGTAGGACAAGAAACGTGCTTCAGGTCCACGCGCACACCGTCTGGGAACCGTTCAGCTGTTCCATTAGATTAATATAAAGACTTCCGATTAATGATAAGCGAAACGAGGACAAGTGGTTTACTTTCCACCCAACTGCACCGACGCGCGTTTTGAGTGGTGCATTCGAGGATGATCCACTGCAACCGGTGTGCATGAATAATGCAGCGCACTCCGGTGGCCACCGGGTCCGGCATCTGTTTTGTTTTTATTTCGGCTTTCACGCTTCCCCGGGCGGCACAAGCGGACGGCGAGACGGCCACGGTGGCACGGACGGATGAGGTCAATTTTTGCAGTTGTACCGGGTGCATAAGAGAGAGAGCAATGTTGAATAATAATCAGCACGGCCAGCGAAAGCGTTCAAGGTGCACCCCAAGGTGTGTGTGTGATAGGATGGGAGCATTTTGTGATACGGATGCAGGAATGAAGGGTCTGCTTTAGTGCTTTGGCGGTCGAAACACGGACCAAATCTTATCGTTCGGAACGGCACACGAATTCAAGCCAGTGCCAGGGCTCCATACAGTAATCTGACCCATGCACTGTGGTTGTTCGTGCGGCACCCTCCGGTCGAAGCTTGACCACGTGCTTTTTGGACAGCCTCCCAAGTACAATCTGTTATTGTTCCCAATGTTATGCCGGCGTTCCGTTGTTCGCGCTGCTTCTTGCCTTCGTTAGCCTATAATACATGGGCTGCTGGACCACTTTTTTATGTTATCCTCCTTTTTCGCCGGTTGCGCACTGCAAACCCCAAAAACAAATTAATCCACCGAGATCGGCGCGCTCGGGGGCAAATGAATACGCCTCGTGCTTGGGATCTTGCTTGGTCTGTACTGGTTTGGGATGGGTTTTTTGTTGGGCGCAAAAAGCCCACCCGGTTCCATGGTCCAAAAAAGCCTCCAACGTGGCGAGTTGTCCTGCTGTTTGATAAAACAACAGCGCCGAAACACACTCGCATGCCATACACAACAACAGCAAAAAAAAGGATTCCGAACCCTCGAGATCACCGAGCGTGATGGAGTGTGATAGCGCCGGACGAAAAGGAAGCCGGTGGTAGAAATAAAACATTTTTCAAATGATCCAGCTAATCCTGTGGAGGCTGGCGCTTTTCGCGTGCTGCTACTATTGCTTTTTCTCCACTTTTTTTCTGCAGTATGGTGTACAATTTTATTATGATTTCAGTTTTTTTTTCGGGTGAAAAATAAGCAACGCAAGAACAAGAGGCAAAATCTACTATCTGCTTCTTCCGTAGCACCGGGCAGTTGTTGCTGGGTGCAATGTGGCAATTTTTGTTTCATCATTGATCGACGGAAGCATGATGGGACAATGGTTGTTTTTTTTTTTTGGTGGAAAAATGTATTTTTGACATGGGTTTAACCATGCACACATTGCGAATTAAAACTCGGGTCGGTTATTTGGGGTTTGTGTGCGAAAACAAATTGACCATGCACACTAACAGAGTGGGAGTTTGGCTTAATGGCCGTGTATGGTTCGAAAGGATTCGAAAGGTAGTAAAATTTGACGGTTTATTTCTATAGTGTTTGAGAGATTATGTTGAAATGAGTGGAACGAACGTATGGGTACACCAAATGTGTCTATAAAAATATTGGAAATTGATATATATTGACTGCTCCAATTGTTTTAAGGCTCACTGGTACAGCAAATTTCATTACATGAATATATAACTAAAAAAATCTATCGTTAAAGATAATCCAGAAATGAATTGTTCTGCACGGATAGCTAGTACAGCAACATTCATTTCATATCCAGACCTCCGCACTGCAAGTAAATGTTGGCGATCGTTTCATTACACCGCAATTGCACTTCAACGAGTCAGCACCCGGAAGAAGTACTGGCAGAGAGTGCCAAGTATTGTCTCATGCTTGCCAAGTCATCAAGAAGTCACGTCACCAAGAACACCAATAAGGGTTGCTGTTTACAAACATATTGCCCCGGCGAGCAGGAAAAATGTCATCCGCTACATTTTAATATAAGTAATCTTTCCCCATCGCACGGGAAAACGCTGGAAAAGGTCATTGAGGAGACGGATATGGAAGGTGTATGTGGATAGTCGCGCTGATGGCGCATTCCAACATGAACGCATTACGCGGGGAAATGTGATGGCGCAATAAAAAGGGCATTTGAGCAATGAGCACGTCAGGAAGAAAAATGAATTCTGGAATAACTTTTCTCGTTTCGTTTCGTCGGTTATCAATTCCTAGACAGAAGGGCTTTTTTCAACCTGCATTATTTCAAGAGTAACGCTATATCGCCTCAATGTTCAACATTACAACCCCTTTACTAGTTAGTTCACTCGAGAATTCCTTCTCAAAATATATTTTCTATCATAATTGGGATCAACAATCCTTCTTTCCCCCCCATACAATGCGATTCATTCCATTACCAACAAACTAAGCATTCTTGATAAATAATTCGAAAACAAAGAGCTCCTGTTCGGTTTTTCGTCGGGCTGCAAGATAAGCGAATCGCGTTAATATAGCATTGGTTTTGTCGCTCTGTAATACGTCTCTGGATGCTTTCTCACACCGTTGCATTGTTTCCCCGGTGCTTATCTGTCTTTCCGCAACTCTCAGCGAAGCATCACGTTCCCAAAGCCACCGTACAACCTTACACTCTGATCTTTCAAGTGCAACAGAACCAACGAACCCTACTTCACCCACACCGTGTTACTGTGGCAGCTGCTGACGAATTTCCTTCCGCAACCGATCCGAATCGTTGCTTCTGGCATGCCAGGTGACACTGGAATGAAATTGGAAAATGAAACAAAGTGCAGCGCTAGGAATGCAGTGCTCCCCCCCCCCCCCCCCGAAGTGCAACAGAACCAACGAACCCTACTTCACCCACACCGTGTTACTGTGGCAGCTGCTGACGAATTTCCTTCCGCAACCGATCCGAATCGTTGCTTCTGGCATGCCAGGTGACACTGGAATGAAATTGGAAAATGAAACAAAGTGCAGCGCTAGGAATGCAGTGCTCCCCCCCCCCGGGTGAGTCTCGTCCCCCCGAGGGCTTAACGCGGGCGATTTGCGGTGCAATGCTTATCATCCGGCTGCACATCGACTATTTGCCAACGGGAATGTTCTCTCCCTTCGGCTGGTGTGTACACCTTCCCGAGCGAGCGGAAGACACGCTCAGCTGGGAGAATCTTTATTGGACAGTTTTCTTAATGTTTCTTTCGCTGTTGTCACCTGGGTTGGTGGATGAGCGACCGGGGAGTGGAGAATCACATTCCAGATGGAAGCTGGTGGTGGTGACCGTGGCCGACCCTAATGAGGAAAATGGGGGAAGGAGGGTTTCTATTTCCCAGAATGCTATTACCGTCGAAACGAGCGATGGTGGCTACTAAATTCATGGTCCTTCGAACCGGATCGCTCACGGAATCCGTCCGCGTGCAGTAATTCGCGCACGTGGGTTGATTTGCATTTTATATAAGTGTGACGATGTATTTTTCGGTTGGTGGGGGGAGGGGGTGGAGTGGATCGAATAGCAGACGCTTTTCCATTTTCACTTCCCGACACAGTGCTTTTTTCCTCCGAAACGACCCACAGCCGGGCAGCCTAACGCGGTTGGGTTGATTGGTTGTTTTTGTAACGACCCATCCACTCGATCCATGAGGAGTGGAAATCAAAACGAAATCAGTGGAACCGAAACGGGTGGAATGAATGTTTCCAGGATACGAAACTCGCTCATCTTCGCATTCGTATTCGATTTCTTGCACACTAGCCACGTGACAAAAGGGCTTTCGCTTATCGATCAAATATGGTGCCAAACGATGCTCCAGGTGGAACTGGAAAGAATAGTTCTTGTTCAATGCATGAGCTGTTCTATGTATTTAGCTCCCGGAGTCTTTCGGACAACTTTTCGGACGACTCTCCGGACAGGAGGGAGCGGGTGCCGTACGCACAGCCGGCAAGTCCCTGTGTTCTATGCACATTGTGTTCGGCAGGGCCACCAGATTAGGCACACCAGACGGCAACTTTCGACGGAAGTAACGAACCGAGCAACGACCAGTGACCAGCGAGCGGGCCACGGGCGAGCAAAACAAAAAAGCCACCTCTAGAAGCTGCTCAGAGATGTATGATAATAAAAGCAAGCGGAAGGGAATATATGAATTATTCAATACCTTTTCACACCTGGCCGGTCGGCAGGCAGGCAGGCAGGCGGGCAGTGATTTCCAGCCCACTCCAGTGTCGGGCCTGTGCCTGTATGGAAAGCAGAGCAAATAGATGGGCAGAGATAGATAGATATCGACGGCCGCTGAATGGCTTCGCTTCCGAAAGAAGGTGTTTTGGCATGATGGCGTGCTACTGCAATAAAAGTATTATTTATTCTTCGACACAGAAACACACACATACACACCGTCCCACTTTGTCATCTCGGTCTCTCTCTCGGGAAAACGGTGCGCCTATCAGGCGGACAAGCAAACACAGGCAGGCGCGTGATGCACGTTCAAGCGATCGGTTTTTGTGTACGGCTTAACGAACTCATTTTTAGCACAGCGTACAACAATGCTGACTGTTCCATTAATAATGCAATCAGGCAGGATCGGCGGCGTTCGGGAGGCGTCCGGCCAGATGCGCTCGTTGCGCTTGGTCGGACGCGGAGCAAGGAGATTAAATAAAGCGGATATTGTTTTACATGTGCTTTCAACGAACGATGAGATTTGTTATCATTAGGTTTGGTGGATGGTGTTCGTTTGTTTGAGAGGAATAAACTATGCCACCTCCCACCAACATTTCATTAACCTGTAACATTTGATTACTTTTCTCGTGCATTCCATGGAATCGTTCGCGTCCATTGTGTCTCCAATATCCTGCAGCAAACTATAAACGGATGCCAATATGGAATAAGCAACGACAACAACACAAAATCTGGAAGTACCTTTCGCTTTTCCATGTCGCCATTCTTCGGGTTTGATTTATTTCTATTATTTTCGTCTCATTGTTTCCCGGCCCGGTTCTTTACGAGTGCCGGTCGTTTCCCGGTCGTGCATACTCGCCGCTACGGCTAGGCCACTCTAGAACGTCTTCACACGTCGGAAGCTTTACGGTGGGAGCAGATACACTCGTCGCCTTGGCTGCTGCAATATCTTCTCTCCCGCCGGAATGGTGTCCGGTAAAAGGAATACTTGATCGCAAAACCATTCCCAGAACGGACGGCGTGCAGAGCGAACCCGGAACCGGAGCTCCCGGAGTCTTTCGGACAACTTTTCGGACGACTCTCCGGACAGGAGGGAGCGGGTGCCGTACGCACAGCCGGCAAGTCCCTGTGTTCTATGCACATTGTGTTCGGCAGGGCCACCAGATTAGGCACACCAGACGGCAACTTTCGACGGAAGTAACGAACCGAGCAACGACCAGTGACCAGCGAGCGGGCCACGGGCGAGCAAAACAAAAAAGCCACCTCTAGAAGCTGCTCAGAGATGTATGATAATAAAAGCAAGCGGAAGGGAATATATGAATTATTCAATACCTTTTCACACCTGGCCGGTCGGCAGGCAGGCAGGCAGGCGGGCAGTGATTTCCAGCCCACTCCAGTGTCGGGCCTGTGCCTGTATGGAAAGCAGAGCAAATAGATGGGCAGAGATAGATAGATATCGACGGCCGCTGAATGGCTTCGCTTCCGAAAGAAGGTGTTTTGGCATGATGGCGTGCTACTGCAATAAAAGTATTATTTATTCTTCGACACAGAAACACACACATACACACCGTCCCACTTTGTCATCTCGGTCTCTCTCTCGGGAAAACGGTGCGCCTATCAGGCGGACAAGCAAACACAGGCAGGCGCGTGATGCACGTTCAAGCGATCGGTTTTTGTGTACGGCTTAACGAACTCATTTTTAGCACAGCGTACAACAATGCTGACTGTTCCATTAATAATGCAATCAGGCAGGATCGGCGGCGTTCGGGAGGCGTCCGGCCAGATGCGCTCGTTGCGCTTGGTCGGACGCGGAGCAAGGAGATTAAATAAAGCGGATATTGTTTTACATGTTTTGCTTGCACACTGCCGGAAGTAGTTTCAATAAATTTTAATTCAATATAATCACAAAAGCTTTTGAATTCTCTTCGAAAGCGCATTTGCATCGGGTCGTGATTGTGATACATTTGTAAGCGAACCTTTTATTTAATAAATAACGAATGCGACCGTGCTCCAAGGCAAGTCAGGAAATAGTGTCTCGGCTTTTTTGTACCTTTTTTCACTCGTTATCTCCATCACCGCTAAGCCAACTTCGGTGAGGCTCTGTTGAGACTGTGTTTTGTCTACGCTTCTCAAATTGCATCCTTGAGCGACAGATTTGTCAACAAATTTTACTCCCAGCGCACGCGTTCTAGCCCCCAGGCGTTGCTTATCTGGTTTGGGATATTGTTTTCTCATCGTTCGTCTATCGGGCGGCGTCCTCGATGGGGAAGAAATGAAGCACTCAATCACATTCCTTAAAAACAGGCGAATCGATTGACAAAGCAAACATCTTAGCTGGTGAAGCGACTTTGGCTCGGTGATTGTGTACGCCATGTTGACACTGGCAACCTACATCAGGTTTTGTTTTAGAGAATAACTGAAACTCGTTGCTCCTTTCTTTACGTTCCGAGCTGCTAGACTATGGGCTCAGAAACAGGAGGAATAGGGTTTGCACTACTCTCAGCCCAATAGATATAGAAAAGAACGAAAAAAAAAAACAAACGACAGAACAAAATGAATGACATTGCTTCGCCTTTCGCTCGTGCAAAAGGGATGCTCAAAATTCTTCACACCAACTGGCAAATGGCTTCATTCCGGGAGACACTGGAAGCCGAGCAATTCGAACGTCAATCTTCACTTCGTTATCGTTGTGAGGGGAAATATCTTTTCCAGACAATTTATTCAGAATATCCCCGACTGTACTGCTGGAGGTTATTGTTTTGTCATCTTCATCCCGTACGTGTTTGATGGTGGTACGTTTTTCTTTTTCTTCTCCCCCGACTCAACCAAGCATCTTGATTTGGCTTGGTCGAAAATGTGGCTCCATCTGCAGGACCGGAAAAGACCACTGCAGGTATCGTTTCGAGCATCCAAAATCTTCACCGGCGCTATTTACTGCGAACAACATTACTAGCCGTCTTGCACCATTCTTACAGTGCCGTGGCCCACGGACCGTGTGGTGGTACGAACATGAGCAAGAAACACTTTACCCTGCCACGAAAAAGAAACTCTAAATCTGGACAATTCATAGATACACAGAGGGATGGTAAATGCTGCACAGTTCCGATAGCACCGCCAGTGGTAGCGTACCTGAGCCTTTATATCAGCGGTTCCGGCAGGAAAGGAAGCAATGGGTTGTGTTTTCTGCCTTTTCTTGCACACTGCCGGAAGTAGTTTCAATAAATTTTAATTCAATATAATCACAAAAGCTTTTGAATTCTCTTCGAAAGCGCATTTGCATCGGGTCGTGATTGTGATACATTTGTAAGCGAACCTTTTATTTAATAAATAACGAATGCGACCGTGCTCCAAGGCAAGTCAGGAAATAGTGTCTCGGCTTTTTTGTACCTTTTTTCACTCGTTATCTCCATCACCGCTAAGCCAACTTCGGTGAGGCTCTGTTGAGACTGTGTTTTGTCTACGCTTCTCAAATTGCATCCTTGAGCGACAGATTTGTCAACAAATTTTACTCCCAGCGCACGCGTTCTAGCCCCCAGGCGTTGCTTATCTGGTTTGGGATATTGTTTTCTCATCGTTCGTCTATCGGGCGGCGTCCTCGATGGGGAAGAAATGAAGCACTCAATCACATTCCTTAAAAACAGGCGAATCGATTGACAAAGCAAACATCTTAGCTGGTGAAGCGACTTTGGCTCGGTGATTGTGTACGCCATGTTGACACTGGCAACCTACATCAGGTTTTGTTTTAGAGAATAACTGAAACTCGTTGCTCCTTTCTTTACGTTCCGAGCTGCTAGACTATGGGCTCAGAAACAGGAGGAATAGGGTTTGCACTACTCTCAGCCCAATAGATATAGAAAAGAACGAAAAAAAAAACAAACGACAGAACAAAATGAATGACATTGCTTCGCCTTTCGCTCGTGCAAAAGGGATGCTCAAAATTCTTCACACCAACTGGCAAATGGCTTCATTCCGGGAGACACTGGAAGCCGAGCAATTCGAACGTCAATCTTCACTTCGTTATCGTTGTGAGGGGAAATATCTTTTAGAGAGAGAGAGGGAGAGACAAAGAATGGGAAACCCTTCGGCACTCAAAATGGCCCATTGGTTCAGAATGGTGCCAAACGACCAGCCAGAAGGACGAATATCACCTAGCCTCACCTCACGCCGTCCGCCCTAATGCATTGCCCGGGGGTCTGGGATCGGAAAAGGGATCGGTTCGTTTGGTTCGTAATGTTTGTACTTTATTTTCTGCTTCTGCATTTCATCGCACGTCGTCTCGGTGTGTGCTGGTTTGTTTTTGTGGGAAAAAGAGACGAAAACTCGAAAATGGTTACACTTCCAGTGTGGAGGGCTTCGGCCGGAGTGCCACGAAAAAGAAACTCTAAATCTGGACAATTCATAGATACACAGAGGGATGGTAAATGCTGCACAGTTCCGATAGCACCGCCAGTGGTAGCGTACCTGAGCCTTTATATCAGCGGTTCCGGCAGGAAAGGAAGCAATGGGTTGTGTTTTCTGCCTTTGCTTGCACACTGGCATCTTGATTTGGCTTGGTCGAAAATGTGGCTCCATCTGCAGGACCGGAAAAGACCACTGCAGGTATCGTTTCGAGCATCCAAAATCTTCACCGGCGCTATTTACTGCGAACAACATTACTAGCCGTCTTGCACCATTCTTACAGTGCCGTGGCCCACGGACCGTGTGGTGGTACGAACATGAGCAAGAAACACTTTACCCTGCAGCAAGACAACGGATCTCCATACCGTAGGATCACCCGGTGAACGTTTCAGCCCGGCGAACCGGTTGAAGCGCTTGAATGTTGATTGTTTTAGAGAGATTTTTGTTTTCCTCTCGTCTTGTCCCTGATTTGTAGTCAGCGTGCACCGCTGGAAGGCAGATTTAACACCTTACCGAACAGTCAGTGCCCCCGGGGCTGTGTGAGCATGGTAATTGAATTTATCAGCTTAACCGCTGCCTACCAGCGACTACTACTGCCTGGCGATGGGGAGTGGGCAGGGGCGTACCAGCCCGCCTCTGCCCGCTCTGAGTGATGGACGGAAAAGAAGAGCTCAAGGAGTCAACACATGTGCAGTGCATTTGGGCAATCTGTCGAGCGAAAGCGTGTGGAACGGTGAGCTCGCAAGATTTATAACTTCCGAGCGTGGCACGAATATAACGCTCGAGTAAGTTTGCATAAACGGTGACAAGTGGATGGCGATGCTTAACTTTCAGCGTAACAAACTGTTTCATCGACATCACAATGATGGATTTGTTATTAAATTTTGTTTGTTTCTATCAGATGCAAACGATGAAGTGATAGAAGGGACCATATACATATGCTTCGAAATGCTGAAACAAGCAGTGGAAGAAATAAGTTAAGGAAAACATGACAGCAACAATCACAAACCTGTTTATCGCCAATCAATGGAGTAATCAAAACCAATCATGCTTCTTAAAAATTATTAGCTTTTGTGCGATGTTTTCCCCTTCCCAAAGCCCCGGCATTATCGTGGTCCGTAAAACCAACGTGTATCCTGGACAAATATTGGTCACTGCCGGCACACCGTTCCTATGACGTCTATGGCGACACGTTTCGCAATTTATGTAACGACTCTGTTTCCATGGGCCTATGGGTTCGAGGTCGGTGTTGGTGTTTAATGATTCCATCCCATTTCGTGTCCTTGTTAATATCGTTGATGTTTGAACCGATTAAATAGCATCCTATTACACGGTTCCTTTTAATTGTTTACACTGAGCCGCTTCGCCTTCATAAAAGCTCCGTCGCTCGCGCGCTCGCTGGTGCTTCGGTTCGTCTCTCGTGTCTCTTTTTCTGTGCTGTTTTGGGTACACTCCAAGCGCTGGTCCGCAAGCAACCGCAAGACATACTCAAGGGGTGGCTGGTGCGCTCCGAGCTCGCCTCGAGACGGCAGCGCACGGAGCGGCATTTCGTTTGCTAATTAGCTCTGTAAACACGTAATCACTGGTTCCTATGGAGGCTACCACTTCCGGCTGGAAGGCTGGCAGAAATGACCCTAGATTATTGTTTAGCAGCCGGCGTCGTGTCGTGACGTTCGGGGGTTCGGCAATCGTTTCAATCGACGACATTCGATTTGCCTGGAAATGAAAGCCAACAACTGGCGTAACAAGGCCCTGACGGTGCTGGTGAAACTGGAACGCTGTTAATTGGAAAGCAAGTGAGTTTTTCCTTCACGAATCAAGGGAGCTTCCCCAGCTCCATCATAGCTTCAGTTTTCACTCCCTGCCGGGGACAGGGACACCGACAGCGTGGAAAGTATGCGCAGTACGGTAGCTGGAAGCACGCGCGACCCAAAACGTCGCAATCGTAAATGGGAAAATATGATTCGCATAAAATTAACCATCAACCGCAGTAAAATGTTAATGTTTATAAAGTTGTCAGACGTTTCCAAAGCGCCGGACACGCCTGTACGCTCGTGCCCGTGCAGCTGGTGTTCGCGCGTCCGCGAAGTTTTGCAGGGAAAACACACGAACACATTTCCAGCGCCCGATAACGGGTGCGATTGGGATGCGTTTTTTGCTTCTCTTTCTTTTGGTTGTGTTTTTGATTACTCGTTCGATAGTTGAAATCGGCTTCGGGAAGGCTTGAAATTGGAAGCTTCCCCAGAGCGGTAAATCAGGCTTCGACACACCACTTCGACCTCGATTGGTAAACCTGTCTCCGTTTTCGATAACGATAACGATCGTCGTTGAACCGTGCTTAGTTTGCGAGCTGGACGCAAACACATATAAAAAGCCAGAGAGTTGGAAGGCGAGAAAAAAATGGCTGGAATCGCCTTTTACCACAAACGGTCATGGTGTGTCGGTTTTAGTCGTAAAAAGTTGGAATGGTGTTTCAAATGGAAGTGTTGGTGATATCTTTGACACTTTGGTTGTAATACTTTGCTGTTTTTAAAGAGGTATTTCTCCATATGAAAACAGTAAAGATTTGATAAGATTCTGAAAACCTCAAACCGATCAATTGAAGAACATTTTCCCTCCAGCTTTCACGGCGAGAGTGAATACAACATTAACAGCCCCGATTAGCATCACCTGATTTCATATTTATTGAATGCACGCTGTGTCGAACAAAGCCGTTGCCGTTCATTTTCCTGTCTGCTCCTGGCTCGGAGCTCGAACGAAGCGAACACCTTTGACAGTGTTGTTTCTGTTGCCGATGCCAGGTGCTAGATGTAATTTGCAGCAATTATCCCAACCGAAACAAAGGAGGCTATCGATTAATGAAACAAGATAAGCTTAGTTTCTTGGAAGTGTGGATTCCCCTGAAAGGAAGTTGTTTTCTTCGGAATGAAAACGGGTCCTCGCCCGTGTCTTCGGGTGGACGATCCGCCCTTGGTTTGCTAATGGAAACGCATTGCTTTTAACCCTGAAGCAGCCGGCTAGGATTTGCTACGATTTCCGAACCGGGTCCAGGATTATGTTTCACAGGCGTCTGGTGAAGCGTAGTACCTGCGCTCGGAACGCAAAACCCGCACTCGGTGTGAAGATAAATGGATTTATCGGTGTCTGATTGAAAACCAAACGCTAACCCTGAAGCAGCCGGCTAGGATTTGCTACGATTTCCGAACCGGGTCCAGGATTATGTTTCACAGGCGTCTGGTGAAGCGTAGTACCTGCGCTCGGAACGCAAAACCCGCACTCGGTGTGAAGATAAATGGATTTATCGGTGTCTGATTGAAAACCAAACGCTCTCGAGTTCGCTGCCGTGCAAAGCCCGGCCCGATCCCGCCAGCACCGGACAGCACCGGCCCCCGGGGCCAAGTAATTGACGACCACAGAAACTGCACGCAAATACATGGATCGATTAATTTCTGCCATTGTAATACGATCAGCGTTTTGGGCAGCACCGGTGCCGGGAAGGCAGCGCGTGGCGCTTGTTTCGTGTGTTGCTAATTTCATTAAATTGTTCTTGCGGACAGCGTCCATCGGCGTTTTTGGTGTGCGTGAACGCGTGCTCATCGCGCCGTTTCTGGTGGCAGGCGATTAGGTTTACACCCGAATCGCAATCGGCAAGCGGGTGGAATAGTTTGCGCAAAGTTTTTCGTTGGTGATGCGGCGGCCGCGATGAACATATCTGCGAATGCATAATTATCCTAATTATAATCCCTGCACGAATGCCTTCGAATGGCATTGGGATATAGTGGCGTGCTTGACAAGCTTTAGAACGATCGAAGAATGCTGTTGCATCGGGCGCATATGAGGTATCAATTTCAGGTTTTGTCAAATCAATACTCAATAAATTCAATTTATACACCTAACAGAAAGTTTTCTATACCCGATTGAACGCTATTTAAACAAGGCATTCATTGAGCAGAAATTATCGGTTGGGCAAGCACAATCAAGCAGATTCCAAATCGTTAAGACAATCACGAACCGTTTCGATGTGCGTTGGAATGCGCTCAAATTAAATCGTACCAGGGCCAAAACACACAACCATCTCGCGACCATCTCGCGACCATCGCTCGGTGACGATGCTTATCGCGGATAGTATTGTTTGCTTTTTTGTCGAAGGACAAAGTGAAGGAATTTCGGCACCGGAATGCGTACCCATTCATTGGCGAATCCTGCTCTGGAGATAGAGAGCCGCTGAGAGTGAGAGACGGCGCAAAAGCGCGTGCGCATTGAGAATGAGTGTCCCAGCTGAATGGGGAAGCTTGCTTAGAAATGCTTCGAAATTGCTTCGATTGTTTAATATCGCTCAAGGGCGCGCTAGTTTGGGAAGGTCAGTTTTATTAGGCTTTCGAAATGGGGTTAGCTGGTGTGTTTGGACTACTCGGCAAGCTTGATTAAATATTCATCCAGCTGCAGCTGTATTTAGACAGGAGCGTTATCGGACGCTGCCCGAAATAGGTTCCATTACATACAGGCCATTACAGTCGGTCGATAAACGTATTATGAATATCAAAAATATGCTTTTCTCTTAACACTTCAGGGCTACCAGGGCTATAATAAAGATTTACCAATCTTGCGGGTATTTTATAGAACAATCACATTAAAAACAAATTCTGAAAGAAAGATCTTGTCATGCTTTTCATTTTGAATTCCTTTACACGATTGTCACAACACAAAGTTTTCAAAATACCAACTGTTATTCTGCATCACCATAACCATCAAACAGTACGACGTGTTTTACTACCGTTTCGTAGCTCGTCGGCGTCACTCGGAGCGGTTCTCTTCCACATTCCAGTTAAACTCATCTCATCTCACTGGGAACTCACTGCATCCATTCGGCTTTTCCTTCGTGCTTTCTGCTCTCTCTCTCGCTCACCAGCCGTTCGATGTTTTCCTTCGAACGAAAACGAAAAAAAGCATACCTTCACCATCTTCGGTTCGTGCAGAAATCACGCAACGTTTAGCGAACCGTCGCGCCTTTGCCGGGCCCGAACAGGCCGTAACTAGGCCAACGCGGTCAGTACGTCTCGAACGGTGTGCCGACGAAAACGTGTCCGTGGTCGTCCGTACGCGGGTTTGGAAAAACGCGCGCGCACTGACGCTCCGTTGTTCCGCTGCATTAGAATAATAAAAGGATGACGGTTCGACCGCTAATCGGAACGTGAAACTTTATGTGTGAAACGAAAATGCGTCTCACCGAACCGATGGAGGCGCCTGGTGGGTGGTGCATGCTCGGGGAAACACCTTCGATGACCTACCGAAACCAGTACGCGTACGTGTGGTCGTGCTAAGCAAACAGATACCGAAGTGAGAAAAAAAATCAAGTGTTGCCGATCGATCGGGCACAGCTAAGCCCAACAGTGTAGCATTTGAAAGCCGGTCTCCGTCCGTCGACGAAAACGGAACGATACAATTTAGCAGACAGCAGACAAACGCCCTTATCAAAAGCGAAACGGAGGATGTTTCGTGCTGGGCGGTTGTAAATGTGCGTCTGCTGGTGTATGTGTGTATGTACGAGTGTGTGTTTGAGTGCTTCGAAATAGAAATGGCAGTATTGTGTTTCATCGCCGAAGTGGAAACGAAATCGGGTTTGAAGCGCTTCAACAATCCAACAGAGTGAAAGGTTTGTGGCCACAGTTTTCAGTGCGAATTAAATGCACAACTGCCGCAGGAAGGTGCCGTGGTGCTCGTTAGTGCTAAACTCTAGCACAAGTTCACAATCAATACGGCTTTGCCGAGTGCAAAAGTTCACGTAACAGTGTTTCTGCTTCCTAAATCTCCCAAAGTGGTTCCGGATAATATGCTAGGATTGATGCGTTTTGTGCGAACGTGAGGTTGTGGTGTCGTGACGTAACGCGCACGTGTGTGCTGGTGACCGTATCAGGACGAAGCTGTGTGTCCCATCCCGGGCCGCTTTCTTGCTGGCAGTAAGTGAAACTTTTCCAAGCATCTTTCATCACACGCACCACACGTGGGTGGAGGCAAAATGGTTCCACTTCTTTCGGGAACAAAGTTTCGACTCACCTTGACAAGAGATGATAGCGCTTCCACCGCTCGCTCGCCTCCCGGCTTTTGGGCCGAAAGTTTCCGACACCAAAGTGACATTCCAACTGTCCAACACACATTTGCAGTCGAGCACATTTCAGTGCCACTCACACGACGACAACCATTAGACCCACCGTGCTTCGAACGCGGGCGTTCTTGAGGTGAAAATAGGAAACAAGCGCTCCGGCTCCGGCGACCTTTCTGCTGCCCCGATCGTAACAACTCGAACCCGGGCGGATAATCATTCCATTCGCAAGGGGACGCAGAAGGATCCGGGGGTCTTACTACTATTTGCATGCCTTCGGGGGTTCAAACAAGACCCCTCCCCGGTACCTTCCACGGTGGGCAACCGTTGTTTAGATAGTCGCATGCTCAACCGGCTCGGGGCATAGGTTGGTTGAAATTTAACACCGTCCTGGTGGATCGCCTGGCAAATTGATACAACCCTTTTGCACACACCTTGCCCACCGTGTGCCTTTCCCCCGTGCCTGTCATAAACATATCATGTGCAATTTTATGCTAAATAACTTGGTACCTTCGGCTCGCACCCATATCTCTATCAGGCTGAGCGTGCTACCTTGGCCAAGCGCGGTCGTGCCATCGAGCGGTCCCGGTGGAAGGAAAAGTCATAGGCCAGCTCGTCAGGCGGCGAAAGAGCGTTGGCTAATAGTGACACTGAGATCGTGTTTGTGGGTCACTTTTATTGGCACCGCACACGAGAGCAGCATCATGTGCGTTGAGGTTAGGTTTAGCCATATTTTCAAGCACCATGCGAGTACAGTGACCGGTACACTGGACGACCCACATAAATGATTGATGAATTAAGGTTTTTCCCGTCACATTAACTCGATAATTCAAAATCCAGTGCTTTTCAGTATCAACAAGTTAGATCGGGAATAGTAATTGGCGTAATTTTGAGCTTGAGCACATGCCATCACAAGAAGTTTCTTCCGCGTTACAATGTTACAAATATTTGTTTATGCATACATGAAAAATAATACTAGAAGTGCCGTAATGTAATAATCATCATATGAATCTTGTGTTTAATAAGGTTTTCTAACCTTTCCGAAATAACAAGTAACATATTTTAAGTCCATCACTGTACTCTCTGCCGGACTTTCTCAGGTGTTTCGGATGAGCTGCAGCTCGGATGGTCTTGGCAGCTCGGATGAAGCAATTCCGTCTAAATGCAGCTGCTTGACCTACAGAGCAGCTGGGAGCTTGTTTACTTAACGCCAGGCTTCGGTCAAGGGTATTGACATATGCACATCTGTGTGCGTGTGTGGTTCTCTGGTCAAGCAAACGTACCCGGATACCTTCTGCTGCACATCCGGGGTGTTTCTCAAATTTCCATACACCGCAAACGCCATGCTGATGCTGAGCCAGGCTTCCGTCTGAGAAAATCGATACCACACGTACGAATGTGCCAGTACCACATGGGCCGCATGGCCGACGAGCAATCCGACGCCTGGCCTGTACATTTCGATCCGGTACGAAGCCTGGGACGGTTCTTCGCTATAAGTGTTGCCGCTTTAAGAGCGCCTCTTGAACTTGAAGGAAGAAGCTTTCGCCGTACTGAAAAGCTGGCGTCTGCTTAGAACAACCGAACAACTGATACTGTAACACGATAATATTCAAATTCGGAACGTATTTCCCATCGGCTGGCAAGAGGCAGCTTTGTGTAGGCATTTGTTGCGGAAACCTTGGAAAACTCACAGTACAGCGAAGAGAGCGTGCGAGAGAGAGAGAGAGAGAGATGAGAGAGAAGAGAGAACGGACGCAAGGGAAAGCAAGAACGCATAAGAGATGGATTAAAAGAGATAGGAGTATCGCTTATTGCTGCTCCTCTTGACGCCTTCACGGAAGGGCAGGCAAAGAGTACAGAAAGTACCGGCAAGCTTAGGGGCCGTTTACTGGAAAAATGTGTATGTAGTGGGATTTGAAAAGCTGTTGGCATTAGTAATGGTTCATTAGCCGATGATGTTAGGATGGATTTTTCGCTCGCTCTTTCGGTTGCGATTCACCGGTCAAATGTGTGTGGCGAGGGCCGCTCTCTCTCTCTCTCTCTCTCACTCGGTCTGCGTCGCCCCCGACCGGCGGCTTAAAGCCATTCCAATGAACTTAAGCTTGCTGCCTCAGCGATCGAGAGGATTTGAGTCTTCCTTATCTGTTATTTTAGATTGGTCGTTCGGTGCCGTGCCGTGTGCGCTCGGCTTGCCCTTCGCCGAAAAACACCCCGCCGCTATTGTGACACCAATTTGACTTTATCGCGTCCGTTGATCTGTGTGTTCGGGGCGAAAAGTTATTACGAAGCCGTATTCTAATTTGCATACCGGTTTGCAGGGTAGGCAGTAACATTTAGCAGCGGAATTGGAGCGTTATTTCTTCCAAAAATAAATACCACCTCGCTTTCGGTTGCCATCGATCGAACCGTGGGAGTGGAATTGCGAGTTGTTAAAAATCAACGCTTGAATCGTACCGGACCGGTGTGCTTCGCAAGCGGTGATCATTATTTTAGCTGCTCCTAACTTGTTCCTCCTGTGTATTGCTTACAGTACAGTATATTTAACAAATACAGTACAGTATATTTAATCAAATTTCCCCGAAAATGCATAGACGCCTTCTACAGCGAGGTGTTCCCAAACATGACTGAAATCATAACAGCACCATGAGGAGACAATTGGAGTGTTAGAGAGCGCTGTCGTTCGAAGCGGAAACATTTTATTGAGCATACCGTAAATGTTTGCGAATATTTGAACACGAAACAATTCAACCACACCAGAGCAAAAGGTGTTCCGAAGAATGGGTAGACTGCTGTATATGATGCGAACTTTGCGTCTGTGTGGTCTTGATGGTAGAGTTACGACCGTCAAATCTCCGCTCGATGGTTCTGTCAGTTACATTGTTTCAATCGCACAAAAGTGTCTTGCACGTGCTTGTAACTTTTTCGTTATTTTCTCGGAAAACAAGAACATTTGCTTGGAGTTGTCAGGGTGCCGGTTGTTTCTCTTGTAGACAGTTCCGCTCTGAACGATTCTCTGAAAATGCTGGCTCCATCTGCAAATCCGACCCACAATGATGAAAAGCAAGATTCTCTTGCAAGCAAATGATAAAAGCTTTTCTTTGAAATTGGACCACACAAATCTCGATTGCAGTGGATTTCGTGCTCTGTACCGAGCCCAACCGGCTGCATTCGTTTGACTCGGTGTTGTTTTGACTTATTTCTGGCATCACGCTAACGGAAAAGGGGTTTAGGATTGAAAACTCAACGACCCACGCACACATTCCTGCGCCCTAATTCCGCCCATTATCATGGCGTTCGCCTGCGCGCGTCCATTTTCCATCTCACGATCCGGAAACCGGAAACAGCGACGGAAACGATGGAAAACGTCGTACAGCGAGCAGGAAACGGATCCCAAACCCCCTCTCTCCCCGGTTGCACTCGGTCAGTCTCGCCGTGCAGGTTTTTGTTTTGTGCTGTTTTGTAAGAAGCCTCAGCGGGGATGAAACGAAAACGGATTTCTGGTTCGCAAATTCGCGCGCGCACACGGAACAAATGATGAAACACGACCTTCGAACCGGGGAGACTGGGCGAAAAGGCGACCGTGGAATTTAATTAAACTTGCAAATGTGGGACGACGAGGGGCGCCTCTGGTGGCGGTGGCGATGGCGTTCATCGTTCTGCATCCGTGGCGGTGTCCACGCGGGACAGGAAATGTACGCGTATTTTTCGGGGATTTCTGTGATTTTTGTTTTTGTTTTCGGACGGATTTGCGCTGCTTCAATCGAGCGGCTTCGTGTCTGCCTTGGGGAGGAGCAGAGATGTCGAGTTTAAGTCTGTACAGTAGTGGTTGAATGCGGAAATGGATTCGGTGTCAGATTTCACGATTTAGCACGAATTTTATTCCAATTTTATGGTATACACTAGAAATGGGGTGGAGTGAAATTTGCTGTTTATTTTATTTAAAATTGAACTCAGTTCTAAAATATTGTCAATGCGTTTACTAAATTCATTTCAATATGACGGATTATGAAATTTGCAAATAAAATTAATTAATTCAGGTTAAAAACAGTTTTTGATTTAAGTATCGCTTCGAAGAAAACACAAGTTTCAAAATGATATGCAATTTTTCATTCCAAGAGCCCACAGTTTAGCCCGAATTTCATCCAAATTCAGCAACCAGTGCCACTTAAAACATCACTCCAACGGACAGGCAACCGTCAGTCATGTTTATGCAGGATTAATATGCACTTTAACGTCAACTATCGTTAAAACTGTCGGAATCAGTCAGCCGTATATGGAAGTTTTACGACTTGGGCACAGGAGTGAATGGCACAGCGTTGAAAAAAACGCCAGCTCACAAATCTTTCCCACTTCAAAGCAACATGGTCGATTCTGGATGACATTTGCAGCGGCGGGCAAAAAACAAAACGAGACACCGCCCGTCAAACATCCCGAACTCGAGCTGAGCTTGTTATAAATTGTGTCATCATTAGTGCCAATCAATCAAGTGATTCCATCGAAAGCAGTGAAGCGATAAAAGAGGGAAATCACAACACAAAATAAATCACAGACAAAACACACGGCGAAAAACCCAACAAAGAAAACAACAACACGTACCAACATAATGTCAATGAGAGCGCCAGCAACATGGAACCGAAATGTGGCTGCTTTCGCTTTATTATCGGCCATTTCGACGAGGCGCAACCGCACATGTCAGTGTCAGCTTGGCAGCGAGGCTCGTCCGGATGCGCGTAGCGGCTCTAAAAATACAACTTTCAACTCTTCAACCCCCTTCCCGCTATGCTTCCACGCTCCAACGCATCCGAAAGGATCCGAAGACACTAGAGGGACGGAGGTGGCCAACAAACAAAAAAAAAACAGTCACACCTCACTGGCAATGAGCCACCGCGCGGGGACGAAGGGTTAGAGCTTTTCATCAAGCGTGCCTCCTTTCACCACCGTGCCTGTACCGCAAAAACCTCCTGCACGGTTTTTAATGTGGCTGTTTCGAATTTCCGGTTTTTTCATGTCAGCTATGCGTGTGTACGTGTGTGAGTGAGTGTGATTTTGCCCCGCCAAGTCCTTCGAAACAATGTTTTGACGCGCTTTTTCGGATGGTGTGCGGCAAAACATCAACTCATAATCCTCGCCGTCGGGTCGGGAGTGGATTTTTTTATGCACCGCCCTCTTCCGCGTTTGGGGTTGAAGCCTAAAAAAAAGCCTGTGCTTTTATGTTTTGGGTTTTTTAACAGGAAAAAATCCGTGCTGCTCGCGCACACGTGCACACTGGACGTGAAATCGTTGTTCCGGTTCGGTTGGTTCGGTTGACGGGACGCCGAGCGCACGCTGGCGTCGATCACAGTTGGCCACGGTTCACTCAAACCGAGGGCTGTGGGGTGTGTATGTGCGTATCGGTGGGTGAAAATTAATTTAAATCAATTCCACTCCTCAAAGCTGCTCACACAAAATCAGATGGCGATGATGTACAAAGTTATTGCCTGTGTGCGTTATTTTTGTCCGAGGAAATGCCTTTGTTGTCGTACAGCTTTCCACTCGACCGGCCTAGGCGCGACTGCTTAGCAGGCGTTGGTTGTGATTTATGTGAATATGCACGGGAGGTACTCGAGCATGGGAAATTTCAAATATCCCTCGAGTGTGCGTGATTTTTCTCCTACCGCCAAACTTACTTTGACATCCTTGTTTGGTTCCCTCAACTAGAAATAGGGAAACATTACTTAGTATATCTCTTTGCCACCAGCCAGCCGTGGAGGAGGAAGAGTTAGAATTATGGTATAAAACATCGCCTCCATGAAATCCCTCGTTGTTGTTGGTTGTTAAGTAGCATTCCTTTCCTGAGCGCTCCAGAAACGTTGATAACAAAAAAGTATAATATACAACATCCGTACGCCACCAGGCCGATCTTATTACACGCCGTGTGAGACGCAGGAAACTCGAAACCAAAGCTACCACCGGATATGGACACCGTTTTCCGGTTCCGTAAGCACTCATCAAATCCACCACCCAAAAACCACCCGTCGAACGGCTATTGTTTAGCGTTTACTTTGCGAGCGCGATTGCAGCAGCCCGAAACTGCTGTGTTCCGCTTCGCGATTTTCCTCACCACCAGGGGGAAAAAATACACAATACAGATACCCACACGCATATACGAACAGTGCGAGCATAAAACCCCACGTGAATTATGTTTTCCGTTGCGGGGATTAGGCAAAATGGGCCGGCAGTGCGTGCGTTTGTTCCCAGCCTCCCAGAGTTGGGGCAACGATGAACGACCGTCAAGAACACGACCATCATAATCATCGCAAAAACCCCATCGTCGACATTGTTTCGAGAGATTTTCGAACCGAAAGCGCGGAGCTAGTCGCGAGTGGCTTCCCCGCCTTACCCACGCCGACGACGTTTGGGGTCGTAAATTACGAAACTGGGTGCGATCAACACATCCACACGCATACACTCGCATACCGCACTGTGGTCGGGATAATATTGAACACTTTTATGGCCGACGACTCGTCAAGGCCCGGCTGCACTGCGCTGCGCACTTGGGTGGGCTAGTGTACTACCTCAAGGTTGTGTAATTTATCTTGCGTGTAATCTCACCACCCATTGCGGGCATTTAATGTTCGCACGCTTTATATGGTCGCGCGGGATGGGTTTTGAGAAATTGTTACACTTCTCTTTCATTCTTGGCTGAGCAATACTTAACCGGATGCTTACGTGGCAGTTGGAACAATGTCACGATGTTCGGTTAGAGTGCAGTTTCTGTGCTTAAAATGGAGCTTTTTCGCGGGAAAGCTATCAAATCGAGGTGTGATAACCATTTATCACCACTCAACTAGCATAATCACCTCTTTATGCGTTGAACCTATAAAGAAACTCAGCAGTTTGATGCTGCAGACAGCACCAATAAGATAATGGCAGCAAAATCTTAGAAAAGCTATTTCTAAACTACAACTAAACAAGAGAAATTGAAGAAAACATTTCAAAGCACAGACGTAGCCTCGATCAAATAAAATATCTACAAGAAATACTTTCGTTTCCCTTTTTTCTTATTTAGATATTCTCGACGAATAGTCCTCATCAACTTGGTAATCTTTAAAATTAATGAATGCTCACTGTATAGTTTATTAAAATTCTACTTACTCACGAAACGTTATTAATGACCCTCCGTGGTCGCCCTTCGCAAATTGCGTTTAATTAAAAGCGCTGCCATCGCAACGATTGATCGGCATAAGTAAGCAACCGAAATCAATGCCCATCTGTTGCCCGCTTAAATTAATTTGCCAATAATTGATCAAAGTAATAAGCGTTCCTGGCCGAGAGGCGAACCGGAGTGCGCTGGTTGGCAAAAGTGTTGAGTTACGTCTTTCAGACATCAGACGCCCACCATTCATCAATAGGCGAACCGAACCACGGCTCGAACCTTCACCCGGTTTTGGGCAGCAGGCGCGCCCGGGAGAGAAAGTTCAACGCAAATAAGCACCTTTAAAATTTCGTGGAAAACTTTCCCCTGCCGGATGATGGCGGGCTGGCGGCAGGCACACAGGGTTTTGTTATTTCAAAATGGACGACGGCACCAAAGTGTAAGGAGTGCGCAGGGAGAGGCAGAAAACAGAAGCTTTTCATAATTAATCACTAATCAACACTTTATTTGCCCACCGTCCTTGGAGCTAACCGACCCGTTCGCTTGCCTACGGTGAAGCCAATTCCTGGCGGGTGGTGCTGGGGTTCAATTAGGATATTAGGATGGCGCATCAATCCCGGTTACCGGTTGGGTGAATCGCACGCGCAGCACCATCGGCGTTGCCTTCCCGATCGATCAGAGCCTTCCGCCAAGCGGGAGCGTTTAAGTGGCTTCCCCGCCTTACCCACGCCGACGACGTTTGGGGTCGTAAATTACGAAACTGGGTGCGATCAACACATCCACACGAACACAGACACACGCATACCGCACTGTGGTCGGGATAATATTGAACACTTTTATGGCCGACGACTCGTCAAGACCCGGCTGCACTGCGCTGCGCATTTGGGTGGGCTAGTGTACTACCTCAAGGTTGTGTAATTTATCTTGCGTGTAATCTCACCATCCATTGCGGGCATTTAATGTTCGCACGCTTTATATGGTCGCGCGGGATGGGTTTTGAGAAATTGTTACACTTCTCTTTCATTCATGGCTGAGCAATACTTAGCCGGATGCTTACGTGGCAGTTGGAACAATGTCACGATGTTCGGTTAGAGTGCAGTTCCTGTGCTTAAAATGGAGCTTTTTCGCGGGAAAGCTATCAAATTGAGGTGTGATAACCATTTATCACCACTCAACTAACGTAATCACCTCTTTATGCGTTGAACCTATAAAGAAACTCAGCAGTTTGATGCTGCAGACAGCACAAGAAAATAAGATAATGGCAGCAAAATCTTAGAAAAGCTTTTTCTAAACTACAACTAAACAAGAGAAATTGAAGAAAACATTTCAAAGCACTGACGTAGCCTCGATCAAAGAAAATATCTACAAGAAATACTTTCGTTTATCTTTTTTCCTATTTAGGTATTCTCGACGAATAGTCCTCATCAACTTGGTAATCTTTAAAATTAATGAATGCTCACTGTATAGTTTATTAAAATTCTACACATAAATATTTGCCTCGACTCACCTCACCTCGATACGGTGGTTTTAGAGCAAGTTTGTTTCACGAGTGGCGATTTTTTTTTTTTGGTGCACACTTTATGGAGGCGGTACTAAACATTGTGTTGCCCTCAAACATGATCTCGATTGCCTATTTTTGTGTGTGTGTGCCTCTGGTTCACGTTTCAACGCACAAACACAAGCACACGATGATATGTAAAAGGATTTCAAACGGGCAGAAACTCCTCTTTCAAGATGTAATAAAAAATAAACGGAAGCACGTGAAATTTGAGCTTCCGCAGTTTGTGCCTGTATGTGTGTGTGTGTTTGAAGAAGGAAGTCGGAAGCAATAAGGTGCGAACGAAGTGTACGATACGCTCATTCGGTATTCATTCGTACCCCTGGAGGCATTCGCACTGCGCTCAATCTGCGGGCGTGTGTCTGACGCACCGAAGACGTTCGCTTTCTTCCGCCGCACAAGCAGCGTACGCCGGCAACGGTGGAAGCAACTCACAATCCGGTTTTATCCAATGAATGTGAATAGAAAATTACTCGAAATCAATTTCCATCTGGTGAAACCGGTGGCTATTACAGAGCAGGCCGGGCCCGATGCTGAGGATGACGTTAGTAGCGAAAGTTTGCGAGAGGATCATCGTCATAATCCACCCCGGTATCGGCACAAAGCGCATTATGCTGCCGAAGACGAGGACTCGGCGATACTCGACGAAAATTAGTTCCTTTAGAAACCGTTGAAGATCTCGAAGAAACGGAACACGGCATGGGATCTATTGCCTGCGCAGTGATTTTCCAATCGAACAAATCGGTCGCTATCGATAAGCTATAACAATGAATATTTGCTGACAGTGCTGAAAGGGTGCTGCAGCCACTGCCGAGCTGTTAAAGCTGTTTATTTAAATGCAATGGGCTTAGATGCGCTCGGTTGGCTCGCGGCTATAGCAGCACATACACACACGAGGAGGTGGGGGGTGCAGTATGTTTTTTTTGCGACTGTTTTCATTTTGTTGTGTTTGCTTCCCACGGAACAAGCCTCGGGAGGAGTAGGTTGGCTATGATTTTTGTAATGACCATGCTTTTTGAAGGTCACACTGTTCTTTGATGGCAGTGAAGGTTGAGTGATTTTACTGTCAGCCGTATGGTTGTTGAACATTGTTTGATGTCTGAACAGAAAACAAACAAAAAATGAGAAATAAGTAAAGTTAAGGTAAGTCTGAGGAAATTAAGAGTTTTGACTGGTGTACAAAAGAACATAATAACTTCATTTATATCAGAACAACCTAACTAAACCCATCTTCATTTCTATCTAATTCTATCGGATGAGAACTACAATGTAGCTGAAAACATCAGCCACCTATCTTAATCACACATGAACAACGACCACGAGCCTCCAAAACCTTTCTCTCAAACTCTCTGCTCGAAACCATTCTTCTGGCGAACCTTTAATGTGACGTGAGCCCTTTGAAAACGGGGAACAATATTCCCCGACTCAAGTGTGGCTTCTGTTTACCGGGACCTCCCATGGTCTGACTTCACATAAAAGCCTTATCGGCCCGATAAGAAGCGTCTTCCTTTGTGTGATGAGCAAGGCCGTGCATTCATCGCGATAGCACGCCCGAAAGAGACAATTCTCGCGGCTTAGGATCAGATGTAAACAAAGCTTCCGTCATTTATCACATCCTTACTGACATCGTAACCGGAGGGAGCGAAGCTGTTGAGATGTAGGATCGTCCTGCTCGCACCGGTGTTATTTGTTCCCCGTTTTTTTGTGTGTAGTCTCTATTTGTTTTCAACACTGTTGTTGCGTGTGCGAGCCCGCGCGACAATGTTCGTCGAACCGAGATCACGGCGTGCGAGTGCGCTGCCGGCGATGCTTTCCATCTCAATTCGCTGACCGGCCTCCAGCAGTTCGTCCTGCCTGCCTGCCGCGCTCGAGGGGATAGGATCATAAATTATCCTTCGCTAGGTGATCTCAACCGCTCATGCATACAAATCCGTTGAGCTGGCCGGATTTTTCCCTCTCCTCTTGACGATGCTATTTTCCAAGGGTAAACCGCGACGCTCTACTTCATCGCGCGCGCGCGCTCGCGCCCACGTGCCATCATCCGCGATAGTAGAAAAACAATGGTAGAAGCAGTGCACACCGTTCAGCATATTAGGAGATCTCCTCGCGAGGCCACATTTTGCTGTTTTTTTCTTTGTGTGTGTGTTAACAACCACCAGCCAGCCAGAACAAAGCACGAGCGTAAAAATATGTCCGCCGCAAGTGAAGGGTAAAATTATGAACAAACCCCAAGCGGTCCGTGTGGAAGAATAATCCACCGTTACCGCCCAGGAGGAGGAGACGAATGGGTTTGTAATAACAATTATAATCATCATGTATAAAGAGCGGCTTAAGCCGGGGTTTCTTTATGCCCCGGTGCACCGCAAATCTAATAACGCAGGTTTTGTGTTGGTGGAACGGTATCTCTCTCTCCGTAGCATCCGTAGGGATCTGTTTAATGTCTTTAAATTGCAAGAATAATGTTGAAGGACATTCCTAAAGTGAGTTGTTTTCAGTAATTCAAACGTTAAATTATGTTATGGGTTAGTTACAATAAACTTCCATCCGTAGATGCTTAAATGCTATGCTTTCTGGAACGGAAAAGATGAAAAATAAAACATGTTACATTACTACAAACCTTTTGAGGCTCTTGTGTAACGTTTACATGTAAAGTAGTGTTTCTATTCCAAGCTACGCCGGTAACTATTTCCGATCAATCAAACACCGACGATGGCTACAAACCGACCCCATGCTTTGCGGAAAGTCGTACGATCAAACAACCCGTAAACCGACCACCCTCATCGCCTCCAACTGACACACGCCACCCTAATCGGCCGTGGTAAAAATCGGCTGTCATTTCCAGCGAAGGTTCCGCCCGCTGCGGCGAACCGATTCCGAGGCTCCAACGGGTCACTCGGCAGTCGCTGCCGCACACCTGCCGGTTCGGATGCGAACGGCGCAGAGAAACCTGTTAATGCCGGTGCTGAAAACACATCGGGTGCCCAAATTTTGAATATCCTGTCCCACCGAGCCGGTGCGCGCGCGCGGACACGAAACAGCCCCATCAAAAAGTAAAATGTCAAGTGCACAAACTTTCGCACGACGGCAGGGGCACGATAGACGATAACGACGGGACGTCCGACACCTCGCGAGCCTCAGGTTTATTGTTGGTCTATTTTGAAGCCGTTTCGTATCGAGATCCCCGGGATCGCATTCGATGGGGAGGCTTTTTTTCTTATTCCTACACTCCAGATTTACTTCCACAATTTTCCATCTGTAGCCAATTTTACGAGCGTTTTGCGGAGAAAAATGGTCTCTCTCTCTCGCCATCGCTGGAAAGTGGGCGACGTATGCTTTCGGCGTTTGGAGGTGTGATTCGATTCGAATCGATTTCCCGGCACCCGGACACATTCGTGCAGTGTTATTTTTCATTTGCTCCTTGTTTGGTTTGTTAGAAAGTTGCAAAGAGGGGAGGACAGAAATACGGCAGTCTCACCTGTGACGGCATGCACGCCATCGTGGCGTATCGTGCCGTGGCCGGAGTCGCGTGTCTCGGTTGCGACTAAGGCAAGCAGTATAGGTCGGGAGGAGCTGTATGCACAGGTTTATTTGCACGTGGCTTGATGCGAGAGCGTTTGCGTGGTGAACACTTTTCTGGTGGATTGTTTGACACGAAGGATGAGTACGGTGGGCGAAATGGTGTCGAATAAGTAGCTCGATCATGTATGAGCAAACAACTTATGCTTCGGGTGTGTGTGTGTGTGTATTTTGAATCGTACGATTTGTTGCATCGAACCATATTTTACGCTCGATTATGTTTGCGCTTTCCGATTCAGTATGACGATAATAAAAAGACGTCCCAAGTGCAGCATCAGCTGAAATATTTATCTATTTCTAAGCTCTGTAATGCAATAATTGAAACAAGGCACAATAGAGAAGATTACCTATTGTTTCATTCTAAAGTATGAAAACAGATTAACTACATTGTCATATTTTTAACACAACAAATTAGGTCTTGATAATATTCCATCAAAATTACGCAGAATATCTTGCAGGAATTTAATTAATCCGATCATTGTTAATCACTAAATACATCCTGCTGTGCTTTTAATCATCTACGTAGCGTGCAATTCCACGTTCAATTTTGCAGTTTTTTATTGAATCCTTTATCGAAATTTCACTCACCCATACCATCACGCACCACATCACTCACGAGCTTTCAGTGCTCGTATGTTCAAATTCCTTTTTAAACAGCACGCCACCGGCGGTTGCATCGGCAATCTGACAAATTTGGAAGTTTTCCGCATGAAAGCAATTTGTTTATTGGTTTTTGGGGGTAGAATTTAACGCAAAAAAAACAACTGAAAAACAACAACATTCTCTGAGCTCAAGCCCACCTCGTCGCATTGAGTAAGAGTGCGAGCATTGAGTAAAAAGCTGGTGAAAGAGAATGAGGGTTGCTTTAAATAAAAAAAACTCACCAACACACACACACACATGGCTACATTTGAGAGCGAAAGGCGTCAAAAAAGATCATAAAACCGCGTTACGTCACCCAGCGCTCGCCCTTTTATCGATCCGGCGTCCTTTGCCTCGGCCGGAATCCATCATCTGGGCGCGTTGAATGCGGTTTTCTCCGTCGATCAAAACTTTCTACCGCTCCGCTACACGGGAGAAAGTTCTCCCACGACACATTGCACACCAGGTGCGAGTGTAGAATTTCGCCGCGCGATTCCCGTGTGGGGTGTTGTGCTTGTGTCCCATCGGCAGCCGCCGATTGGAAGAGGCTCCCGGTTTCCATGCTGTTTTTATTCCACACACGAGCGTACGGGCGAATTGGCGTGACTGTTGACTAAATTTAATTTCACCATTGATCGAATGAACTCACCGTAGCTTCCACCGGTGCCGGTGGTAGCTGTCATCACAGCAACAACAGCAACAAAGCATCCAAAACCCCACCCACCCGCGCAGCGCCATCTCTAATCCGGAAGTCATAAATTTGGCCTCGGCTCTCATCCATCAATTTCAGCACAATGGAAGAAGAATGGAGATCGCTTAAATGAATTTATCATAATTTCAATTTTCCTTCCTTCTCTTTTATTTAGCACCACCAGGGGAAATTGGTGCCGCTGATGCTTGAGCTTCGCCGGGAGTACAACGCCAGAGAACGTAGCATCTTCGTGCTGCAAAACGACGCTTGCAAACAACATAATGGTGAGTCAGGAGGGAATGCATACGAGCACGGGAAAACGAAGACGTAGCATTTTTTTGCCTTTATAAACGCCTCGTGGAAATAGGACCCGCTATCGATTGATTGATCTTAGTCGCGCTGCTTCTGGCGGTCGATCAAACGCGTTTCTCGCTTGCGATAAGACGGGAACGATGATGATTTGATACATCGATTTTCCCACTACCGGGAAAGTGACTTCTTCGATGCTGATTTTTTTTTTGCCTTTATAAACGCCTCGTGGAAATAGGACCCGCTATCGATTGATTGATCTTAGTCGCGCTGCTTCTGGCGGTCGATCAAACGCGTTTCTCGCTTGCGATAAGACGGGAACGATGATGATTTGATACATCGATTTTCCCACTACCGGGAAAGTGACTTCTTCGATGCTGATTTCCACGCACCCGACCCATTCTTCCCCCGGCAGCTGCCGCACTCACTCGAACTCGAAGGCTACGCTCTATTGACGATATTTATTTACGAGCTTTATACGACCGATCTCCGGCTCCGTTTGGGTGGGCTTTTCCTCCCGCGTGATAAGAGCCGAACAGAAGCAGTGGTAGAAACGTGGCGCTCGAAAAATGAAACGATGCCAATCGATTGTCCCGGCGAAGCGGTGTGCCGGCGTGCGTCGAACCAGTTCCGCCAGTCGTTTAACCGGTGGCAATAACTTTTCCGCAATCAATAATAACTACTTCCACTACACTATTGTGGCGGCGAAGAAGCCAAGCGGGCTCGCCGGAAGAAGGCCCTCCGGAATGACGATGCGCTCGCTCCCGCTAGGTGTAGGATTACGGGAGATTCCTCTGTTTGCCATTTCGCCTTTTTCCATCACCACCACCATCGCTTGTCACACAATCCTTTCGGGAATAGTTCTGTCCCCGCTCCCGAGCGTGCGTTTTGTCGTGATGAAATTGTGTTCTTGCTTCTTTTTTTTCAATAACGCAGGTTTTGTGTTGGTGGAACGGTATCTCTCTCTCCGTAGCATCCGTAGGGATCTGTTTAATGTCTTTAAATTGCAAGAATAATGTTGAAGGACATTCCTAAAGTGAGTTGTTTTCAGTAATTCAAACGTTAAATTATGTTATGGGTTAGTTACAATAAACTTCCATCCGTAGATGCTTAAATGCTATGCTTTCTGGAACGGAAAAGATGAAAAATAAAACATGTTACATTACTACAAACCTTTTGAGGCTCTTGTGTAACGTTTACATGTAAAGTAGTGTTTCTATTCCAAGCTACGCCGGTAACTATTTCCGATCAATCAAACACCGACGATGGCTACAAACCGACCCCATGCTTTGCGGAAAGTCGTACGATCAAACAACCCGTAAACCGACCACCCTCATCGCCTCCAACTGACACACGCCACCCTAATCGGCCGTGGTAAAAATCGGCTGTCATTTCCAGCGAAGGTTCCGCCCGCTGCGGCGAACCGATTCCGAGGCTCCAACGGGTCACTCGGCAGTCGCTGCCGCACACCTGCCGGTTCGGATGCGAACGGCGCAGAGAAACCTGTTAATGCCGGTGCTGAAAACACATCGGGTGCCCAAATTTTGAATATCCTGTCCCACCGAGCCGGTGCGCGCGCGCGGACACGAAACAGCCCCATCAAAAAGTAAAATGTCAAGTGCACAAACTTTCGCACGACGGCAGGGGCACGATAGACGATAACGACGGGACGTCCGACACCTGTGACACGAGGCTCGAGCCTTTAATTCCTCTCCATTTATCACCTGGTGTGTGTGTGTGTGTGCTTTGTGGAAGTCAAGCCAAGCCGAGCGCCGGGCGACAAATAAAGTAGAGTTTTTCGCTTTTCCGCTCCGTTGACGGCTACCGCCTGGACGCAGCGGTGAGGGTCGTTCCGTCGTTCCGTCGATGCGATTAATGTGGGTAATATGGAGGAAGGAGCACGGAAAAAATACGCCAACAGGAAGAAGAGCTGCGCCTAAAGAAAACATTCCCACACCCGACAGCTGGAAGCCATCGTTCGTTCGTCGGTGGGATGCTTCTTTTTTTTGCCTTTACATGGCTACATTTGAGAGCGAAAGGCGTCAAAAAAGATCATAAAACCGCGTTACGTCACCCAGCGCTCGCCCTTTTATCGATCCGGCGTCCTTTGCCTCGGCCGGAATCCATCATCTGGGCGCGTTGAATGCGGTTTTCTCCGTCGATCAAAACTTTCTACCGCTCCGCTACACGGGAGAAAGTTCTCCCACGACACATTGCACACCAGGTGCGAGTGTAGAATTTCGCCGCGCGATTCCCGTGTGGGGTGTTGTGCTTGTGTCCCATCGGCAGCCGCCGATTGGAAGAGGCTCCCGGTTTCCATGCTGTTTTTATTCCACACACGAGCGTACGGGCGAATTGGCGTGACTGTTGACTAAATTTAATTTCACCATTGATCGAATGAACTCACCGTAGCTTCCACCGGTGCCGGTGGTAGCTGTCATCACAGCAACAACAGCAACAAAGCATCCAAAACCCCACCCACCCGCGCAGCGCCATCTCTAATCCGGAAGTCATAAATTTGGCCTCGGCTCTCATCCATCAATTTCAGCACAATGGAAGAAGAATGGAGATCGCTTAAATGAATTTATCATAATTTCAATTTTCCTTCCTTCTCTTTTATTTAGCACCACCAGGGGAAATTGGTGCCGCTGATGCTTGAGCTTCGCCGGGAGTACAACGCCAGAGAACGTAGCATCTTCGTGCTGCAAAACGACGCTTGCAAACAACATAATGGTGAGTCAGGAGGGAATGCATACGAGCACGGGAAAACGAAGACGTAGCAGAAAAGGGCTGCTGCGGAAAAGTTGGTCTGCAAGTTCCACCCTCGGTTCGACCGCTCGGGGATGATAATATTAGTGTAGGTTAAACAGACAACTGGCGATGATGTGAAAGTTTGCCGTGGATGTAAAGCCGTCCGTGCGAGACCATCGAAATCGATGTTTCTCTTATACCCCTGCTCGCGATTTGTTGCATCGAACCATATTTTACGCTCGATTATGTTTGCGCTTTCCGATTCAGTATGACGATAATAAAAAGACGTCCCAAGTGCAGCATCAGCTGAAATATTTATCTATTTCTAAGCTCTGTAATGCAATAATTGAAACAAGGCACAATAGAGAAGATTACCTATTGTTTCATTCTAAAGTATGAAAACAGATTAACTACATTGTCATATTTTTAACACAACAAATTAGGTCTTGATAATATTCCATCAAAATTACGCAGAATATCTTGCAGGAATTTAATTAATCCGATCATTGTTAATCACTAAATACATCCTGCTGTGCTTTTAATCATCTACGTAGCGTGCAATTCCACGTTCAATTTTGCAGTTTTTTATTGAATCCTTTATCGAAATTTCACTCACCCATACCATCACGCACCACACCACTCACGAGCTTTCAGTACTCGTATGTTCAAATTCCTTTTTAAACAGCACGCCACCGGCGGTTGCATCGACAATCTGACAAATTTGGAAGTTTTCCGCATGAAAGCAATTTGTTTATTGGTTTTTGGGGGTAGAATTTAACGCAAAAAAAACAACTGAAAAACAACAACATTCTCTGAGCTCAAGCCCACCTCGTCGCATTGAGTAAGAGTGCGAGCATTGAGTAAAAAGCTGGTGAAAGAGAATGAGGGTTGCTTTAAATAAAAAAAAACTCACCAACACACACACACACATGGCTACATTTGAGAGCGAAAGGCGTCAAAAAAGATCATAAAACCGCGTTACGTCACCCAGCGCTCGCCCTTTTATCGATCCGGCGTCCTTTGCCTCGGCCGGAATCCATCATCTGGGCGCGTTGAATGCGGTTTTCTCCGTCGATCAAAACTTTCTACCGCTCCGCTACACGGGAGAAAGTTCTCCCACGACACATTGCACACCAGGTGCGAGTGTAGAATTTCGCCGCGCGATTCCCGTGTGGGGTGTTGTGCTTGTGTCCCATCGGCAGCCGCCGATTGGAAGAGGCTCCCGGTTTCCATGCTGTTTTTATTCCACACACGAGCGTACGGGCGAATTGGCGTGACTGTTGACTAAATTTAATTTCACCATTGATCGAATGAACTCACCGTAGCTTTGAGTACGGTGGGCGAAATGGTGTCGAATAAGTAGCTCGATCATGTATGAGCAAACAACTTATGCTTCGGGTGTGTGTGTGCATTTTGAATCGTACGATTTGTTGCATCGAACCATATTTTACGCTCGATTATGTTTGCGCTTTCCGATTCAGTATGACGATAATAAAAAGACGTCCCAAGTGCAGCATCAGCTGAAATATTTATCTATTTCTAAGCTCTGTAATGCAATAATTGAAACAAGGCACAATAGAGAAGATTACCTATTGTTTCATTCTAAAGTATGAAAACAGATTAACTACATAGGTGTAGGATTACGGGAGATTCCTCTGTTTGCCATTTCGCCTTTTTCCATCACCACCACCATCGCTTGTCACACAATCCTTTCGGGAATAGTTCTGTCCCCGCTCCCGAGCGTGCGTTTTGTCGTGATGAAATTGTGTTCTTGCTTCTTTTTTTTCTACGCCCATCTTTCGCTTCCACCAGTTTGGCTCGCGAGCCTCAGGTTTATTGTTGGTCTATTTTGAAGCCGTACGCTAAGCTTACATTTATTATTCAGACTGCGTTTCACAGCCCAGAACTATTGCAATTCGCGTATCTCGCCATCTCGCCCTTACACACACACACACACTCTCCCCTTTTCAACACGCGGTGTGCATAGCCACGCTCAAATGCTTCTTGCATTAAAAGTTGCCGGGCGAGAAACGGGAGGAAGATGTTCCTCACGCGCTAGCATTTTTACCTGCGCCGTGCAGTCCCGCACAATTATCGTGATGATGTATTATATAAGTTGAAGCATAAATCGTACCGCATGGGCGGCCCACCGTGTTTGCGGTGGGCTCAACTGCAGGAAACATTTCCCACCCATGACGTTCCGCGCGCACGGAAAAAAGCACTCTCCGGACAGAGATTTTTACTCAGCTTTGATGCACATAAATAAATCCATTTTCCATGCCCGTTCGCTTCCGGTGAGCAGAGCCGCTAGGGTACGCGCGCATGTATGTGTGCCCGTGCGAATTTGTTATTTTTATATAAATTTATTCCATTTCCCGGCTGGATGGAAAGAAATATGAGAAGATTTAGTAAAGGTAGACAGCATTTTCATCTGTCCCTCCCGAGCCATTCAAGCCGCCTGGCCGCCTAACGAAGTGCAAACTTCGAGGCCATTTACGGCAAACTCCCCCCTCCCCCGGCCTCCAGCGGCGGAAAGCTTCAATCCCCCGCTGCTCGCGCGTTATGGCGCACTCATTTCCGGCGCACGGTGAAGCGGCGTAATAAAAAAGAGTGTGTAATGAAATGAATATGAAGTGCTCATTTTTATGCCTTTCTCAAGCGTTTTGCTGTAAAGCACCCGGGTCTCTAGGCTCGAGTGCGCCCGGTTTCGGAATTATCGTATGTAGGTATTCTCCCACTCTCGTGCACTCTCACAAACACACACTCAAACGCACGCCAACACAAAACAAAAAAAGAGCGAAACCCCTCGGCAAAACGCTACCGGGAGCCCGGATTGGCTTTTTTTTCGGAAGGGATGCGAAACAAGGTCGTTGTAGAACTAATTCTGAAAGGACGCACTGCCGTTTGAACAATTCTAAGCGCCGTCCATTTGCACCGCACATTTCGGTGGTGAGCGTTTGTGAAAGTTTTTTTTTTCTTATCCGGAATATAAAACAATACATTTTATTACACGTTCTAAAGAAACACTAAATCAAGATCTGTGGCAGGGTAAATGCTAATCTTGGAAATGAGTGGTTTGTGTCCCCTCGTTCGTGGCGAATGATTGCGAATGATGTTATCAGCAGAAGCATTTTTTTCGATTGTGTACAATGGAAAAAGCCTCAAACTTTATGGTTATCTTTCTTTGTTGATTTTCAAGGTATTCATTATAGCTTATGTATCGGTAATCACAGTACGTCAACCATCCTACCAGTTACTGACAGTTTTATCGTAACCTCTGTCATTAAAAAGCCATAGCCATCGATGAACACCACCACACATTACTCTCTACGTGTGCTCTTCCACCTTCTGATTAAACATTCACGATAGTTCGCTGGCTGGTGGAGGTGAGGTTGACGAGATGAAACACATTTCTATCAGCACACCCGGGAAAACCAAACCTCCGGAACGAGCGGTTTCGGTGTGCAAACGAAAATTGCAACCACCGTCTGATCACCTGCAGCATCCCCGGAAACACCGACGGCTTTGCTTGCGCGCTCCGTGGCTAGCAAAGCCCGAAACGACGCTCCGCCAACCCAAACCGGAGTCACACGCTGCACCGCGTTCCACAAACCGTCGAATCCCAAAATTATGTCAAGGCGGAAAGTATTTCTATAAATTTCAATGGAATGTTATGATTGCAAGATTCCTCCCGGGGGTTTCGCTGGCAAAGCTTGAATATCGCGCCGTGTTCGCCGTCGTCGTTGTCGTCTGGCTACGTACACTTCTTTCTCGCGGTGCTTCCGGAGCGCGAGCGCGCGGGCACGTGTGTGTGTGTGTGTGTGCGCGATATTATTGTGCCCCGGACCTGCTGCAGTCTGACAGCGGCGGAAGCAGGAAGCAGTCCGGAAATTCAAGCTATCGCATTCGCCGGTGCTACGCCGGTGTCACGCTTATACGCCAGTTCCTGCCTTGCGATGGGTTGGGTTTGGCACCCATTTCGCATGACGCCGTTCCGTTTGGACGTTTTTTTTTTGCTCTGGGCGTGTGCTGTAATAATGTCTAGTATCGGTAACAGAAACCATGTGAAAGCACACTTCAAAAGTTAGCGATCGAGAGAGAAAAAGAAGCAACAACAAAAAAACAACCCGAGCAGCAAACACTTTTCGAACATGATACATGTGGTTTATGACGTTTTTTATGGGCCCGAATGTTTTCACTGCCGGCAATCGACTCGCGGTGGCAATCGATTCACGGCGAAAGCAAACATATGAGGCACGTTCCTGGTGATGGTTTTTGGCGAGGTGAAGTACAACGCGAAATTTCCAGAAGGACGTTGTTGGGTTGTTTGCGTTTTTGCATAGGAAACCCATCGCTGGGAAAAGTAGAACAAATACAGCGAAACACGAACCACACTACTTGCCGAAGCTTATTTCACTCGGAAAAGACCCAATTAAAACCAACTAACAAATTTGATAATGATAAGCCGTTCGCTGCCACCAAACTACTGGCCAGTCCATCGTAACTATCGACGGGTTACGACGCTTAATCTCCCGCGCTTAGCAGCGAGTTTCTGTTTTAACGTATTGTACGGGATAAAATAGCGCTAAAATATCGCTTCGGCTGCAGGATTACAGACGCTAAGCGCCTGGATGGTTTGCCCGCACCGTACCTTTACTACACGCGACGACGGCGTCGGGCAACGGTTGAGCTCACGTCAGCCAAAAATGCTCACTTAGTATTCATGACGCAGGGGCAGCACCGACAGCTCGCAGCAAGGCGCTCACCAGCAAAGGGTTTCGGCTTCTCCCCCCGGCAAGCCAGCGTAGCGCCACGCCGAGTACAAATATTACCTCATTATAATATTTGCGCACTTATTCCTGCTCATTACCACTTTTTAAATGACCACTCTAGCCAACTCTTTGCTCTCCCCCCGGGGAAGTCGGAGCGGAGCAGAGCGCACCGGAAAACCGGAAATGGTAGCGCTAGCGCAAAGCGAAAAGAAAAGGAACACCACCACACTCTGCCGCCGCGTTCGTGTGTTAGTGTTACGTGTTTTCCTTTCCCGGTTCGCGGGAAAACTCCCAAAACTAGCCGCTCTCATCAAGACCGCGCCCGATCGATTGTGCCAGCACGAGCCTCATTGCGACGTGCGCAACTGAGAGTGCACTTGCCGTGGGAGGATGGGATTGGGCGAAGGAAGGGTGGCGTACGTTCCGCCACGGCAAGCACGATGTATGTCGTTCGTAAATTAATGTTCCGGACCGGGCTCGACCGAAGGCCGAGCGATCGGCAGCGATGAATAATAAATGCGATAATATTTTCGCGAAACAAATTTACAATTCACCATTCGGTTTCGGCGCTGGTTAGGGTTTCATTTCCTTTCTCTTTGTCCGAAACGCTAATGAAGCTAGTGGAATGTGAGTAAAACTGGGAAAAGAAAACTTGTTCCGTTCAACTCTATATCAAATAAACAAATCGAAGTATTTTACATTTGTTTCATTTTCATTCCCACAATGGATGTATTTTTAGTCAATTAATACAACGAACTTTCGTCACAATCCTTCGTGCTCGTTGCTTCGACAGCTGTGAATATACATTTCCACTCGTCTACCGAGAAAAAAAAACGCCTACCATGATTGGCATTATGAGCAAAAATTCGTTCAATCGAAGTTGACATTGGATTTATTTTTTCTGAGAGTTTTCGCTTCCCTTTGTGCTGGTAGAATTAAACCGAGTTGGCAAATCATACATCTCTGCCATCTGGGCACACGCCCTGGCCCGTCTCTACCTTGTACGTGAAAACGGCTTTCAATACGCTCGTCACATTCATCTCCATATATCGCGGTATTCAAATAGCAACAGCTTCATTGAAATATCTAAGGGACGCAAAATAAATTGTTTATTCCTCTTCGTTATTTACTATAATGTGCACATCGAAAAGCAAGAAGGTAATTTTTTCCAGTGTGTTCAATTGCTTAACACAAGACCCTCGAAACAGATAGTTGTATTGGCTACACAAGCTATAAAACGCTTAAAGCATTTTTTACTCTTCGCTTCTTCATCGGATTTTTATACGAAAATCCGTGTTCGTACCTCCCAGTTCAACAGATTTTTTTTGTGATTCGGGTACTACCAAACACAACCTTCACCACCACATGGTCGAAAGCAAAACCTTTTATCGAAAGTTGAAATTGAAAAGCATGTACGAATGTGTTAAAATGTTAATCAAATCCCGAAATCGATTTGCTAAATTCACATCGATTCTTTAGCATCACAACGTTTCCGGTGGGTACCGTATGCCTTGAACGCAAATAAATGCTAGTGTTTTTCCGCGTAACGTACTCTGTTAGAATAAAATGCGGATCGAAAAAGTCTTCTTCCAGCCATTCGCTTCCTTCCAGCCATAGGTGGCCTCTTGAAGGGTTTTGCGGTGTGATTTCAGCTCGATAAATGATCAGGCGAAATAGAGAGGTACTACAAATTCAACAGAAAGCTGAAAAAACAAGCATTTTCAAGTGTTGAAACCTTTTTTTTGTCTTCTATAATGGTGTTTCGGATAAGTTGCATTTTGTTTTGTACCGACCGACAATAAAGTCAAGCAAACATATATCCTAACTTGGTAATTTTGTAGCGTTTCAGGAGTGCATAATACATCGTACAGGTTTTCAATATGAGCCAAATATTGCTTAATGAACAAAATTGTTAAAAATGTTATTTCCGTCTAAACAATTCATGTTCAGAATTGGATATATTCAACATCCAAAAACAAAAAAGTACAACATACCAGGCGTCTCCACCGGAACGCTTTTTCACGCAAACGAAACTTTTTCACTCAAGCTGCTTTTTGCTTCTTGCTCGCTGTTTGTTTATCCCTGAACTTAGCTTAACGCACAACAAAACTGACTAGTACCACAACTGCCAAGTCGAAAGTTGCCATCGCCAGCGTGAAAGTGTTTCCGTCCTACTGTGGTTTGGCAGCTGCTTGCTGGTGGGTTTCGGCATTTTTATTTTTATTTTTGTATTCACAAATCGTTTATTTTCTTCTCGTCAATACGCTCGAACGGCGGCTCAGCCATGTGATACTTCCGTTCCCCGAACATACTAGAACACAGCGTGGGGAGTGGTTCATGAATTCCTTAATCCTCTTTTCGCAGTGTTTTGATCGGATGACTCTTTCGTCAATATTTATCCTTTTTCGGCGAAGCATTCGTTAGGATCGTGTTTTTAGAATTCCGATGGGGGATGGTGTTGGTGGTGTGGCTTTAAAATAAATACATAAATGCATGACGGATGCGCAGCCAGATAACGTTTCTTTGTGTGCAAGACCCTCGAAACAGATAGTTGTATTGGCTACACAAGCTATAAAACGCTTAAAGCATTTTTTACTCTTCGCTTCTTCATTGGATTTTTATACGAAAATCCGTGTTCGTACCTCCCAGTTCAACAGATTTTTTTTGTGATTCGGGTATTACCAAACACAACCTTCACCACCACATGGTCGAAAGCAAAACCTTTTATCGAAAGTTGAAATTGAAAAGCATGTACGAATGAAACGGCAGCCTTGCTTTCGTTTTGCTTGTTGTTGTGCTTCTGACGGCATAAAACAGGCAAGATAAATTGTCTCACGAGGCAAACACAGCCGACAGGATAGGGGTTATATCGTTTGATTTTATTTCACTGATTGAAACCATCCGGAGAAGGATGTCAGTTCAAGCGCTCTCCACGGGAGCGCTCGAGACAGTACATCTGTGTGTGGGTGCTTGAATGTGTGTATATTCGCTTTTTTCCCACCTACTCTCGATGAAAGTTGCGCACAATTAACTCGAGCCGATTGAAATTAGCCACGATTCATTGTGTGTAATCATGGTGCCCGGGTTGAATCTTTATGGGCTTAAGATTGCAGCATAATTCCAGCTCGCCACGTAATGATTAATATTCATCAGTCAGCCACAGTCTGCCAACCGCCACCCGTAGCCCGCAACACCGTTCACTCAGTTCGGTCGGGATGAGGTTTTTCTTCCCCCTCGTTTTGGGATGGGTTTTATCGCCCGTCGGGATAATTGACGTCGCTAGCATGCAAACCATGCGCATATAAAGAGCGGCTTGATAAAGCACCTACGCACGGTGCCTGGAACGATTTCGAGTGCGACTGCGTGTGAATGGGTGCGTCTTCTTAGCAAATTTACCACCTAAAACATCGACCGGACCTGGTTCAGTTTTTAACATCGAACTGACTGATATTAATCTTCATTATTCCGTCGCACATTCCGCGTGGCTCCGCTTCTTCCGCCGGGCTATTTCGATTAATTTATGCTAAAATATGCACACCGAATTACTTACTCGCCACTGTTCCGCCATTGTGCGGATCCGCTCTTTTTTATTATTTGACGCACTTCTTTCACGGTGACACACTTTGCTCGCCGGGCTGGAAAGGGTTGCGGTGATTTTGGCGGTGGAGCATGAGCAAACAAGGAGTGATTTATGGACGGCAGAGCAGCTGGCCTCAAGCGAATCCTTTTTTGCCGACGGTGCGCTAAGCCCCGTAGTGTCCACAAACACTAATGAAGATCACTTTTCGGGTGGCTTGAGATCCGAAATTTGCAAAACAGATGGACAGTTCATAGAGTATAAGAGGCAATAGCGGGCGAGTTGATCACTGTGGTCTGAGAAATGTAATCGTATTTATCACGCACTGTTTTGTGATGGTATTCAAATAGCAACAGCTTCATTGAAATATCTAAGGGACGCAAAATAAATTGTTTATTCCTCTTCGTTATTTACTATAATGTGCACATCGAAAAGCAAGAAGGTCATTTTTTCCAGTGTGTTCAATTGCTTAACACAAGACCCTCGAAACAGATAGTTGTATTGGCTACACAAGCTATAAAACGCTTAAAGCATTTTTTACTCTTCGCTTCTTCATTGGATTTTTATACGAAAATCCGTGTTCGTACCTCCCAGTTCAACAGATTTTTTTTGTGATTCGGGTACTACCAAACACAACCTTCACCACCACATGGTCGAAAGCAAAACCTTTTATCGAAAGTTGAAATTGAAAAGCATGTACGAATGTGTTAAAATGTTAATCAAATCCCGAAATCGATTTGCTAAATTCACATCGATTCTTTAGCATCACAACGTTTCCGGTGGGTACCGTATGCCTTGAACGCAAATAAATGCTAGTGTTTTTCCGCGTAACGTACTCTGTTAGAATAAAATGCTCCTGTGCTTGTGAAATTCCACTCAACTCCACCCTTGGCATAGTAACGGGACACCTGCATACCTGCATCCGAAGCCGGCCTCACGACGATGGCTTTGTTTCGACAGTGTTGTTATTTCGCTCCGTTTAGCAAAGTTGCAACCGGGGCGAAAATGTAAATCTGCATCTCGACCGTAGCGGGTCCGTTTTAAATGTAATAACTAGAATTTTTCCAAAAGCTGGACCTGCTTGCATAAACATAATGCATGCCGTGCCCGTGCCTACTTCACGCCAGGGAATGCCTTCTACCCGCGATGCGTCTTATCGTCAGCTGAGATGAGCCATTTCCATGCCGCAGCAGCATTTCGCAAAGCACACCAGGCCAGGCCAAGCACCCCGAAACACCTGCAGAAGCGCAACACGACCCGACAGAATCGACCTCGGAAGGTCGGTAGGTGTCGGAATGAAGGCACCGAAAGAATGCCCATTGTTCAAAGAGGTAGGCAAGGCGCGGACAGCGGGCCCGGGGAGGAACATAAAAATGCGCAGCGATCTCCCGTATGAGCAACACAAACAAGTAGGAAAACAAAAACATGGCCCTCACCTTGGCAACTGAACTGAACTTGCCGCTGCCTGCCATACATGGGCGAACATGTGCTCGTGTGTGCCTCGCTTGTAATGCTGAGCATTCTCGTTATTGTTCAGTTAGCTTTCCATGCGCTCAAACTGCAGCACAACAAGGGAGCAGTTTTAATTTCTCCTCACCCATACGCCGCTACCATTCTTAGTGCTTTTTTTCCAGCGTCAGGTTTTCCACACCGACCGGAAAATTACTACCGGAGCACAACAACAAATATGATCAGTGTGGTGGAACGGGCAGGAGGGAGGGGAAGGGGAAATTGAAACGAGATGGACCGTGGTGCGTTTTCAGTGTTTTTTGTTTTCGAACTCCGAGACACGGTGCAATAGGATGCAGGATGCATCACACGGTGCGAAAAGGTCATCCGGTAGTCGTTGGCCGGAAACGGACACCGTGCTCGAATGCAATCGGTGCAGCTGGTGTGTGAGTGTGTGTTTCTGTGCGTACACGACGGGATTTGTGTGCAAAAAAGCTGGCGTATGGTTGATTACTTCATGCCTCGCAGCAACAGCATGGCCCGATCGGACAGATACAGAATGCAACCGGCGAACTGGAAACTGAACAGAAGTAATCCGAACTGGTCACGGGCGTTGCCGGTGGAGCAGGATGTTGTTCATTTGTTTTTACAACAGGGAAAGAAAATGATTTGAATTTAAATGAACATTTGTTTGATGGAAATATAGAAATATAAGCAGTTTTTGGAATAGACTGCAAACAAACGCAGTTTAAACATAAAATCGAAAAGAAGGAATAAGCATTTTACGATGATTCAATAACTAGTCTTCTTTTCGAAGTCTTAAGGGTCTTTGAGACTTTTAGCATAATGTGATCGCTCTTTACACAAAGCATTCAAATTGGCCCTAGAGGCAGCTATGGGAAACGCTGATCACTGGGGGAGGCCAATTTTGGGGTCGCTTCTTCGCTGGTGCGCCGGTAAGGAGGTCGTTAAAGGCAGCCACGGTTGCTTCATCGGGTGTGCCATCATTACCGTCGCCGGCGTCGTCGTCGCTGATGTCCTCGGCGGTCTCGTGAGTATGTTATTTTCCGTGGCGCGCACAAACAAAAGACCTTCCTTGAGGAGATGCTTCTGGATCAGGTTGCAGGCAGCTCGACCGAAAACGACCGCTTTCGTTCTTTACTCCCGGACCGATTACCGACGTGCACAAACACACACACGCACGCACTCAGCTCATAGATACGACGACAAGGCCAGCGGAGGCACGAGGACACCGGAACCAAATGCAATTATCTTTCAATTTAGATAATGCGTTTTTCCCGATCTCCATTTCCACATCGTTGGATCGTTGGATCGTTGTCGTCGTCGTCGTCGTCGTCGTGTATAAACCAAGTTAAAGTTATGTCCACACACCACAGTTCACTTTGACCATCAAAAAGGCAATAATAACCAGCAGATAAGCATACTTCAGCCAAATATAATTTAGCAAAATCCTTCCCAGCACTGCCACCACGTCCATCGAATCAATTTTGCACTCTTTGTGCTCCGATTTTCACGTCTGATGACTTCTAAACCGGGCTCTACTATCGAATTCAACGTTCTGTATCCGGCTTGATAAAATTGATTTCCTCATGCTAGCGTTTCCGGACGCGTGTACGAACGTCCACCTCACCTGTATCCAATTAGCGGCGTTGGAAATGTCGGACGTGTTGCCACTCTGCCAGAAGATGCTGACCAGACAGGACGAGTAGAGCAGCAGCACGGTGTAGGTCGGCAGCAGCTGCTTCACGTAGCCGGCGCGCGTGTTGACCGGCACCGTCGCATCGAGCGAGAACGGACACAGACCGAACAGCTTCGAAAACAGGTAGAACGGTTTGATCGGTTGCATCGCTCTCACCCGGCGCAGGCAACACAGGCAACACCGTAAATCTCGACGCCCGAACTGACACTGGATGACCGAGACCATGAAATTAATGTTTCATGCGACTAGCACTTCGCGGAGCCTCCCAGCCTTACCTTCGGCATGCAGAAAGCGATCCAGTAAAGCAGCGTCCATATACGATTCCAATTAACTCCGATCAAATAAGTCAACGCACCGATGGTACTGCCGCAGGTCATGGTGACTGTTGGGTGGCGTGAGAAATAAGAGGATCAAACGTGGACATCATTAGCCCCGGGGCGAACGAGCGACGCACGTTACATCATGCTTGAAGGGACGTTCTGGACGCGTAGCTCAATTCAGCGTCCGTCATCAGCGCAATCGCAAGCCTGGGTGACCTGGAACGGTCACACGATTGTGTAAAAGCTCGTCATTGCCACTACTTACCGATGCAGGCCAGGATGGAAACGCGTTTCATTTTCACGTTCGGCATCGTGAAGGAAATGCCGAACTGCGAGCGCAGCTTGTCGTCGCAGATGGCAAACGTGGTCAGCACGTCGTTTGCCATCGTGCGGTGCCGTATGGCAAACACGAGTGAGAAGATGTAAGCGAAAGAGTTGGGAATGAACTGAAACGACAGGAAACGATATCTTTCACGTTCGGCATCGTGAAGGAAATGCCGAACTGCGAGCGCAGCTTGTCGTCGCAGATGGCAAACGTGGTCAGCACGTCGTTTGCCATCGTGCGGTGCCGTATGGCAAACACGAGTGAGAAGATGTAAGCGAAAGAGTTGGGAATGAACTGAAACGACAGGAAACGATATCTTACGATGAGGATTTTAAGGTCAAACAGATTTCCTTGCAACACTTTCCGATGCACAATACAAGACGGAAAATCGCAGGAGAAAATAATTTTCAAAAGTCCTGATTATTGCATTACTATTATTGACTATTGGTTGTTGGTTCAACCGTCTTCATTATTGGTTCGTCAATGTGATACATAATGCTACTGAGTAAGTTTGATCAGGTTCTAAAATATACATTTAACTGGCTTTCCGAAGCAACTCTGCAGGTATAAACCAAGTTAAAGTTATGTCCACACACCACAGTTCACTTTGACCATCAAAAAGGCAATAATAACCAGCAGATAAGCATACTTCAGCCAAATATAATTTAGCAAAATCCTTCCCAGCACTGCCACCACGTCCATCGAATCAATTTTGCACTCTTTGTGCTCCGGTTTTCACGTCTGATGACTTCTAAACCGGGCTCTACTATCGAATTCAACGTTCTGTATCCGGCTTGATAAAATTGATTTCCTCATGCTAGCGTTTCCGGACGCGTGTACGAACGTCCACCTCACCTGTATCCAATTAGCGGCGTTGGAAATGTCGGACGTGTTGCCACTCTGCCAGAAGATGCTGACCAGACAGGACGAGTAGAGCAGCAGCACGGTGTAGGTCGGCAGCAGCTGCTTCACGTAGCCGGCGCGCGTGTTGACCGGCACCGTCGCATCGAGCGAGAACGGACACAGACCGAACAGCTTCGAAAACAGGTAGAACGGTTTGATCGGTTGCATCGCTCTCACCCGGCGCAGGCAACACAGGCAACACCGTAAATCTCGACGCCCGAACTGACACTGGATGGCCCCGGTGCGGTGTTCTGCTCCGTTGACGCTCGGTTATTTTAATACCGACCGTTGGCAGGATTTTCATCTAACGAACGCAATCCCTGGACGGCGGAGGATTTGTCATCAAGGAAATGCCGGTTGAAAGGAAAATTTATTTCAACGAGCAAGCTTTTCTTCCCCTCCCTCCCCCTAGCGTAAGGAGCCGGAAGAAAAACGAGTCAGTCCATTCTTAGCCGTCCCCCGTGACAAATGTGACAAATAAATGTACGACGGTGGAGATTATTTGACCCCGACGATTACGGTTAAGGGGAGTTGAGAAATGCAACCATCGAATCCCATCAATCAGACGCTCGGCAGGGGAATGATTTGGTTCGGCTGAGTCGGGTTTGCTGCTTAGCGTTCACCATTTCCCAAAAACGGGGTCCCGAACGGAATATTAATGGCCGGGAATGAGGCGCCCTGCACGCTCGTCTTATCGGCGCAGCCCGATTGTGCTAAGACCGAACCCGAACGGCACCGTTTGCGGACACGTTGATAGAATAAGAAATTGTTTTCCATCGATAATTTGGCCGGACTTCTTGGAACTCTCGGCAGAAAGCGCGTCTCCTTTGTGGCGTGTTCGACAAAGCGCTCAACGCACTTATGCATATGAGAGATGTTTGCTAATGGAAGTCGCTTTGTTGCTCGCCAGGCTCGTATGATTTTTTTTTCTTTCCCGGAACACAAAGCATTTTCCGAATCATTTCCCACCATCCGCACGATGAAGCCGTTCGTCCGAATGGAAAGTGGGGGGAAAAATCGAAATCCAAATATTCAATTGCGAGCTTGCGAATGGATCATTTGCAATCAATTTTGCAGCATCCAGCCCGACCAGGTCAATAAAATAACATTTACAGCCTCCCGCTCGCTGTGTTATCTAAAACACGATTTTGATAAAGCACACGCCCGCACGAGCCAAACCGGGAGAGCGTAAAACATGAAACGCGAGCGCCGGGCGATGGTGCTAAAATTTTCATCAATGGCTTCTCGCCCGTCTCGCCATCTGGCATTTCGGTTTGCAGCTCCTGCTTGGCTCGTAAATAAAGCATTTTCACCGCACACCAAACCAGGTCGATGGCTGATTTATGCCTGCTACTGAAAAATTCATTGCAACAGTCGTACAATTTACCCTGACAATGATCGTGCGACGAATGTGACGAATGTGCGGGATGCGTCCGGCATGCCGAGCCGCTGCAGCAGCTGCGGCCCAATCACAGCCGACAGGCCGAAATTTCACATCAAAACGCATAAAAAAGCAATTGTCAAAATTGCTTCCGCACAGGCCCGCATCGACTTTGGGACAGTGTGACTGATTTCGGTTGTAGCTCAGCTGCGGGACAGTAATCATTTTCTGATAAATGGCACAATTCCACATTCGGGTCAGCGCTTCAACTCAAATCACTTCCGTTTTCCGTTCGGCCGGTGGAATGTTGCGCCGGGCGGAGCATTCTGATACGGATCCGGACGCACACGGAATACGGTCGAACGCCACCTGACCGTAAAGAACTGGGCAAGCCAACCAACCGTATCGTGCACGCCCCGGGAACGCGCGCTTACCTCCCCCTGGTCACAAAACGATCGCTCGAATGGTGCTCCAACAAAACTGCTGTCGAAAAGTCGCATCAATTATGGCGGCTGCTGCGGGTTTGGCGTTCGGATTTTGGGGATCTCGTCTTTTTCGCTTTAAAAGCGAAAGAAAACTGGCCCTACCAGCCGAGGGTCCACGCCAAGTGAAGTGAAAAACCGCTTCGGTCATCATGTCGCACAAGAAATGGTGTGGTAAATGATTTCGAACTGGTCGTGCTTCTCATCTTTGTTCGAGATCTTTCTTCGGCTCGGTGATGCGGAATGGAGGGAGGGTGCGATTCGAAAAAGGGTACCCTCACCGTGGAGAGGTCATAAGAACTTGTGTCGCACATCGTGTGCCATGTTTTCGCACACGCACATTACGGACGGTTAGTAGGCTGCTTAGCGAAGTAACATTAGAGCGGTGTGGGGAGGCAAATAGTGGGGCGCAGGTGGGCCGGGGTTGGAACGCTGATGACAATTTGATGGACATTTTGTGAATTAGTAAGCGACAAGCCCGGGTAGGGATGAGGGATTTGTGGGTTCAAAAGGTGTGCTTTCTAGGATTTGCCCTTCCAAACCAGATGCTGGAATTTAATGACACAGCCCACACTAATCCCATCATGTGAGTGTGGGTGTGTGTGGGGGATCTGCGTGGTTTGACAAGCTGTCTTCATGTGCTTTTGCAGTTCGCTTCGGCGATAAAATCTCTCCCGAAACATGTGAACTGACTGATTGGTCCATGTTGGTCCGCTGTGATGACAGGAAGTAGTCCGCTACAGCCATGGGAAAGGAAAAAGGGTTGAATGTACTTCCGGCTTGCCACGGCTTACACACGACACATGGGACTGGAGTGGCCCAGTTATGCTGTCACCATGTTCCGGAGTAGATGGGTTCTAATGCTCCAGCATGGTTGCGTTGATAAAAAGTATCTATTTAGAGTAAAGCGACAGTATGGCCCTTCAAAAAGCGTTCACTTAGTTAGCTCACGCAGCATGATGTCATTCGCCTGGCGCTAGTGCTACACCACAAACGGAAACCTGCCTCTTTCGACATCGATGCGACACTAGCACGCTGGAGTGCGCAACAAAAAAAGCGTACACATTGGTGCAAGACGACGCAAAAAAACATTCCAGATACATCCCAAATACGATCTTTCCCGGCCTCAGACATAATCCTCACCGATAGTCGTTCATTTGCTGAAATGTTGCATATCTGCCCATGGCACGACTGCTCGCTACACATTCCAAAAGATGGATTGAAAGTGAGCTGAGGTGAAATGACGACAAGAGCGTAAAATTGAAACATTGCAGCACATGTTTGACTTCGAAATGGTTTCCGGTCGAGTGAAGGTGGAAAATGTACTCCTTGTTTTATCTTTTCCCGACCAAAACTCGATCGTTTCGAGCCCTTATTGATGAAATGCTGAAACTATGTTTGGCTTCAAACTGATACTTTTATTCGAAAAAAAAATATTGTGTCGAAGCTCCCTTCCAAGAAACAAGCGCTTTGACGCAGTGCAGAATATTTCATGGCTTACTTCGCGGAAACACAAACAGCATCACATTCGTTGGCCCTTATCGACCGTAAACCTTAAAAGCGAACGCATTCCATAACTGCCGGAATGAGAAGAATGTCGAAATCGTTCTCCCACCAAGGTGAAGCCAATTTTTCAAGCGTCTGGTGTGAAAGCAGTTCATTTCAAAGAAATATTTGCTCCTGTTTGTTTGTTGTTGCAGCCAAATTCCGGGTTTTCCGTGAATAACCTGCTGGCGGTGTGAATTTTTCGAATAAATGCTGATTGTTCATGGTCAAATGAGTTCAAACGAGGGCAGAATTTTAAGAACTCGTCGAATGTTCATTTGAAGCACAAAAACGACCAGGTAGGACGAATATTTTTAGTTTCATTTTCTTAAAAGTACTCCCCTAGTTTAAATTGAAATTTTAATCGCACTCTGGGAAAACTCGTAATTCCTACAGCGCGGTAGTTAGTCCTCTTATGACCCTCCGAAAAAGATCCTGAACGTACGAGTAAAATCCGTCACCTCAGGATTTGTGCTTCCAAAAATATAACTCTCCAAGGCGAGCAGTGGAAGTTTCACACACAAAAACACACACGAAAAACGCTGAAACCATTCCAACTAACGCCGTACATTGGACATTTTGTTCATCCCCATCGCCCAACACACCGGCACAAGTTTTGCACAAATAAATCTTAATGGGAGTCGCTACCACTGCGACAGCTGCATGATGCGCGACGCGGTTGAGCAGAAGTTATGAAGCACTTTACTTTTGAGCTCTGAGACATCGTAAATGACACATTACGCTCCACGTCAGTGCAACAGTGTCCGGTACGCTGCACACGGACGGACTCGCCTGGCTACGGAGAGATTTTAGTGTCTTCTTTACGCTGGTTCTCCACCAGCGATCCGTATTCGGCGGCTGCTGGTGCTGCAATCGTAATTTAGTATTTTGCTACTCGAAGGATTAGGACGACACCAGCCCGGGCCGGGTGTACGAGACGACGTTCCCACGAGTAAGCTGGCTAGATTTGTGGTATGACCTCTTTGCTTTTATTTTGTGCACCTCGTTTCGGGACTGCCTCTAGTGTGTACGTCCCTACGTCTGGTAATTTCCAAACGCGTCCGACCTGTACGCTAGCTCGGACGGGGGGAGGAATCGGATTATTTATTGGTAATAACTCATCCTTCTGGGCCTTTCGGCTCGGTGTTTGTCTTGTGCGACACAGTAACGCAGTGGTTGGTAGGATTTGCGAAACCCGGAATGTTGTAACTCCCCAGGAGGGGCAAAAAAGAAATGTAATCAATGTTTTTCTTCATCTCCTTCGTTGGATCCGAGTGGATTAAGACTCTACTCTCCTTCCGATCCGTTGGAGTCCATGAAGTAAAGGAACCGTACGCTTACTTCCAGACACATGCGCGCTCTGGGAGGTGGAGAATATCGTTCTGGCATAGATAATTAAGATGGATAATAACGATGTCATCAGAGAGTGGCCAAAAAACATGACCGCAAAAGCTGTTACTTCTGGCTTCGTACCACGACTCCCGGTCCGGGGAGCTCCGGAATGTGGACACTAATTCTTTTTCCTGGAAAAAAAAACACTCACACACATACACACTTGCCCATTTTTGGCACGTGATTCGAGGCCCGGTGGCCATATGGAAATATTTCACGTTCCATAACCCAGCCGAATTCAACAGGGCCTAAGGGTTGGTTGGAGAGCGTATCTAGAGATCTCCACATGGCTTTCTCTTTCATCCAGACGCTGGTCGCTGGAATGTCTCGACAGATTTGCGTGATAACTAATGGCCTCTTTCGCCAGCGGCTGGCCAGCTTCCGGCGCAGGCTACAAACCACCGGGAAATTGGAAAAATGCTCACCACCAAACAAGCTCCTCCGGGCCTTAATGGAAACGAATGGTAAATGATGCTGCGATAGAGCGGAACGATTTATCTCGGCTTACTTTTAATGAGCTAGAAAATTAGATAAGTAATAGAGCGCTGCGTAATTAAGCGCTTTCGAGCATGGGCCAATCATCTCCACCGTTAAGGCTGATCCGTGGCCACTCGTAGGCTTCGGAAGATGAATCGATGGCATACTACAAAGGCTGCAATCGAATGCACAGGTGATAAAGTGCCATAATCCTGCTAGACAACTCACTGGAGCAAAAATAAACCTATCAATCACGAGTCCTTGTTGTCCCGGTTCGTCCGTTATTCGGGCCGAATCGAATTGCTTTCCGTTACAATTTCGCTTCACGTCGCCTAAATCAAGCGCTTGTTGACAGCTCTTGGTGCCCCGTGTCTCGTGTCAGGGGGGAACCTGACGGACAGACAGAATTCGGAATAAGCTCGAACGATCTCACCGACCACCAGGCGCGAGATACAGCTGCTGCCCACTTGTGTTTACAATCTCAAACGGAAATCAAAATGTCATCTTTTGGTACGTTCGTACCATCGTTATCGTTATCGCACAACGGACACAGGGTTCTTCCTGGGCCCCTTCCTGGAAGGGCCAGAGCGGCGACAGACACAGGTGCGTCCGCAGACAAAAACGTGACCGTCCAACCGTCCACTCGAGCTGGAATGAAAATGCTCCGATAAAGTTATCATTCGGGCACTTGCAGGGTGTGCCGGGGATTGTTGCAGCATACGAAAGAGAGTCTCGGTGCGGTGTTTGTCTGCGCCCATTCTGGTTGACCTAAATGCTTACACGTTACGCCAGCCTGACCGCCGGGCATAGGGAATAACTTTCATCATTATCCCCGGGATGGGACGGAAACGTTTCACGGTACAGACGATGGAACACAAAAACCAAAATGGCGTACATTCAGACACAACGAGGCTGCGGCCGTTGCGGGCAGACAGCAAATTCAATTGCCATGCTTCCAGCAGGCTGGGGTTGGGCTAGAACAAGAAAGCGATACGTGCCCAGTATCTGTCATTAAGGACACCCAATTTACATCGAGCTGACCATCCTTTTACGGCTGAATCCGGCTGCTCTGTTTAACCGGAAAGAACACTATTCGTTTGTAGGGGTGTGTGGTATGTTTAAGATGTTGGAAGCTTTGTTTTGAGTGGTTCCTTTGTTCGGTCGAGACAGTACGCTGCTCACATTTCACAGGAATCTGCATCTTGCCAACTCCGACGTGCTCCCCGTAGAACGTAATCCAAAACGGTCAGAACTGTTCCCAGATGTGCAGGTTAATGTCCAACTTTTTGACTCCACAGCAGCAGCTGCAAAAAAAAGCCCGGACCTCCACAGTGTGCGATGTGACAGAGTGAGAAATGACCTCCCCATCCCTTTCGAACACACAATCCGGTGTACATGATGATGTTCCCGTTGACGATAGGAGTGATTATGTTGAAAGGCGAAACTTTTGCACTTGACGAAGGTCTCGTTTTCGATTCCGCACCACGCATGTACGCTGTAATCCGGCAGCAAGTGGGTACGAGTTCCGGTTTCGGAACACTCCGGAACTCGGCGGGACATGCCACTGCCAATCAACGTGTTTGACACGTGTTGGGTTCCAGCCCACTCTTCGGTGTCTGCTGGGGGGACAGTCGGGCGCGACTGCCGAGGAGTTTAAAGTTTCACCGAACGCTCCCGCATTCACAGCGGACAGCTGACGAAATGCTCGACTGCTGTACGCCTGATAATTGGTTTTTGACGACTGTTTTTACACTTGTTTAATGGGTGACCCCATGCTGAGCTCTCTTGAAGGATTATAATTAGCACAGAACTTATCTTTTATGGTTTGGAAAGAGTTTCCTTAGCAAGCGGGATCTAACGAGAGGTTCGCAAACGATGGTTGTCATGTTTCGTCTGTATTTTAAGTTTTCACTCCTTTCCTCTTTAAGCCGCAGTTAACAAGTGCACTAGCAAGTGAGTTACTCAAGTTTTTTCTAATCCTGTTGATTATCCCCGGGATGGGACGGAAACGTTTCACGGTACAGACGATGGAACACAAAAACCAAAATGGCGTACATTCAGACACAACGAGGCTGCGGCCGTTGCGGGCAGACAGCAAATTCAATTGCCATGCTTCCAGCAGGCTGGGGTTGGGCTAGAACAAGAAAGCGATACGTGCCCAGTATCTGTCATTAAGGACACCCAATTTACATCGAGCTGACCATCCTTTTACGGCTGAATCCGGCTGCTCTGTTTAACCGGAAAGAACACTATTCGTTTGTAGGGGTGTGTGGTATGTTTAAGATGTTGGAAGCTTTGTTTTGAGTGGTTCCTTTGTTCGGTCGAGACAGTACGCTGCTCACATTTCACAGGAATCTGCATCTTGCCAACTCCGACGTGCTCCCCGTAGAACGTAATCCAAAACGGTCAGAACTGTTCCCAGATGTGCAGGTTAATGTCCAACTTTTTGACTCCACAGCAGCAGCTGCAAAAAAAACCCGGACCTCCACAGTGTGCGATGTGACAGAGTGAGAAATGACCTCCCCATCCCTTTCGAACACACAATCCGGTGTACATGATGATGTTCCCGTTGACGATAGGAGTGATTATGTTGAAAGGCGAAACTTTTGCACTTGACGAAGGTCTCGTTTTCGATTCCGCACCACGCATGTACGCTGTAATCCGGCAGCAAGTGGGTACGAGTTCCGGTTTCGGAACACTCCGGAACTCGGCGGGACATGCCACTGCCAATCAACGTGTTTGACACGTGTTGGGTTCCAGCCCACTCTTCGGTGTCTGCTGGGGGGACAGTCGGGCGCGACTGCCGAGGAGTTTAAAGTTTCACCGAACGCTCCCGCATTCACAGCGGACAGCTGACGAAATGCTCGACTGCTGTACGCCTGATAATTGGTTTTTGACGACTGTTTTTACACTTGTTTAATGGGTGACCCCATGCTGAGCTCTCTTGAAGGATTATAATTAGCACAGAACTTATCTTTTATGGTTTGGAAAGAGTTTCCTTAGCGAGCTGGATCTAACGAGAGGTTCGCAAACGATGGTTGTCATGTTTCGTCTGTATTTTAAGTTTTCACTCCTTTCCTCTTTAAGCCGCAGTTAACAAGTGCACTAGCAAGTGAGTTACTCAAGTTTTTTTTCTAATCCTGTTGATAACAAAAACAAACCTTCCAAACTACCCATGGTCCGTGCACCTCAGATCCATATCGACAAGGGTTATCTAATATGCTTCTTTACAACCTAAACCAACTTCTTGCCATCCCAAACAGGACAACATTTTCTTTTGATCACCGATTTCTTATCATCGTCATGTTGTTTGAATTTCTACTTTGGCTAAAGTAAAGGCTGCCCCATATTTATGTGTATCCTTCCGTGAAGCACTCCACTCGTTGGAGAGGTATTTGTTTGCGCTGCTCTATCTATCTGAAGATATTTGTGTGCCCATCCACGACTTCCATCCTGGCGTGTTCACTGTCAAAGTAAAAATACTTTCACAGTACACAGAACCATTCAATGCTGGCTGCGCTCGTTTTTTTGCTTCACTGCCTTAGACAGTTTTGAGCATTCGACAAAGCCATATCATGTGCTTTCTTAACTTACGCTTCCTTCTGCATAGCTTTCCACGCATCATTGATTGGATTATACATTCCTCCGTCCGTTTGGTCCAACGTTTGCTTTTCCAGCGGTTCGATTCCATATCGATTTTACGGTAATTTGAAATTACGTCCATTTGCGTTGCTTTTCAACCCGAACCTGACCCTTTCCAGGCGATATCATCAGCGTCTCGTCGATGTTATCTGTCGACGATGCTTGCAGTCTATTTCGGCGAACGTAACATTCGACTTATCAGCCGATAACCTCTTCAGGCCTCGTTTACTTCCCACTTCTCCTGTACGCGAGAACGGAGTGAGCTAGTTTCGCTTTCTCCTCCCCCTGCTCGAAACAACTTTCGCTACGCCGTTGGTGAAAATTTCTCAATTCACGCTGGAAACAATAAATAAAATTACGTCCTCGTCGCTCCGCACACGGTACGACATAAATAGGGCGAGTGAAAGTTATTTCCAGCCCACGGTGGGTGTGTGCGTGTGTGCAGCTGTCTGGAGGCGTCATATGCTAGAACAAGCACCGCTGTATCTTTCGCATGTATGCGTTCTTCGAGCGGGAGGGAAAAACGCTCCATTCATAAAGCAAGCCATGCCACGTCGCAAGGCAACGCGAGCGAAAGTAATCGAACGGCGAATGTCATCCGTTGTTGTTTCACACGGTCTCCCACTCGCGGCGCACCGTGCGTGGCAAGGACGGACGGAAAACTGCGAAGACAGCTTTGCGGGAAAATTTATTCAGCAAAAATTTCTACAGATGTTTCCCAAACCACTGTCCCGCGGTCCGGGCTGCTGTTGGATTGTGCTCCATTTTTGCACCAAAAACCGAACACCCAACATGACGCGACACGAACCCCGAACGATGAGTATCCAATTCCCCGGAACGGACGCCGGCAAGGCGCCAAGGACGAGACGAGATCCGCGTCTCCCACCACTTCCTAACGACTTTGGCAAATTATGTAACATTAATATAATACGATGTTTTACGAGCCTTCCTCCAGCGTGAAGGAAGCGGGATTGAGATGGTTGTGTTCGCCCGCGCCCGAGCGCCTTCGCCCTTAATCGTGGTCCGGAGTCGTCGTTTTAAAAATGCCACAACAACTTTACAGTTCGTTCCGCAATTGTGTGTGTGGAGGTGTCCTCGCCACGGCCAGAAGAGCCCGAGCGCACTATCCACACCATTATCAGCTCCATCGAGGAAACAAGCAGCAACGATGTTTATGGACAGTTGGCATGCTTCGGGAGCTTGTTGAAGGCAGCAGAATATTGGTGGCAAATTAATTCGTTCGGCGGTTGCATAAGCTGTTTCCGGAAAATAAACGATCAGTGTTGCCCTCCGGGTAACATCCGGTGACTCTCGATCCGACTGGCAACAGCTGGCGCGGCTGGCGTTTGGTGTTCGGTTCGGTTGATTAAATATGTTATGTCTTGTCGGCTCGTTTCACCCTGCTACGGAAATTCCCACAGGCACAGGAATGTATGAGCGACAAGCTGCGCCCCCCCACGGAGGGAGACGGTCGGATCTAGTCACCCGATCCGGAACAAGATTCCTGGAAGCGGAAAGGATTGCTCCCGACTACGTCTCAATTTCTATCGAACCCGATTTCGGGAGGTCCCCTGAGGCAGGGGCGATCAAAGCAGGGCACCTGCTTCGCCGCGTGCTCTTCAGAATCTTGTCAAACACTCTCACCGAAAGATTACACTGGCAGACTCAGCGAGACAAGTGAGGGACAGATTAAGAGGACATCCCACTCAGACAAAGTATCCTGCCTGCCCGAAAGTAGCGGCCCCGGATGGAGAGAACGTTTACGTGCCATGTTACAGCAAATGGAACCCGGCCGTGGCTGTGGTCGAAATCAGGCGGAAGCGTGCTTCATCTATCATGTTACTGCTGCTGCTCGTTCGGTAGCACTCAAAACAGTGATCGGCTCGGTGGCACTGGACCTGCGTCCTGCGGAAAGCAGCTTAAACGATTTGTATTGCTTTTTCGGTGCCCTGTTTGTTTATACACTCGAAAGGATTTGCGTTCGCTCGAAAGGCGAAAAACGAACGCCCTGCTGTGTGCACGCTGACGGCACTGGGAGCTGTGCATAGATTTAAAACACACATCCCAACACACCCGGCAGTTTGTCCATCCGATATCAACTCGGGGCTGCAAGACATGTTTTGCTATCATGTGACTACAATTAGATTGAACGCTGACACGGTAGCACGGCAGTGGGTCGGTTTTTGCAATCGCTAGCTAGGATTACCATTCATTAGTAGTTATTGGAAGATGCCTCTGCAGGCAACTGCTTGATGAACTGCGGTGATATTCATCACCGGAACGGGGAAAAGCATTCTGCCGCTGTAGATGTGTGTCATTAAAATCGGATTACCAATCGGCCGCTTCGTGGCATCGCACTTGAACAGCGGAAAAACACATCTGCTTCTAATGAAACTAATGTCAAGTTGGAATGTTTTTATAGGGCCAAATTTCCGAGAACGTTCACTAACAGGATTGTAGATTGGACAAACAATTGTACAAGATTGTTGAATTCAAGGATTCAAGGCTTTTTCTTGAGGTTTCTTTCGTGCAATCCATTCAAATTTTCATTCATGATACTTTTTACGCATTTTGGAAATGGTTTAGTGTTGAATTAAAACTAATTACAACTTTAAAGCTCACTCGTAATGTAATTGAGAGTAAATAGGACATCCAAACTTCCACTGTGGTATTCAAATTACATATACATCAAAATCATTCCTCATTCATTGCCCTCTAGTGTAGCATTCCTGAACGGTAGCCCAAAGCACCTACCCAAAGCACCTGTAACGACCATAATGACACATTAACTACTAATCTTTGACCTTCGCAACAGGGTACCCGGTCCGAAAAAAAGGTGTTCAAATCCGGAAATCGATAAAATATAGACTGTGGTCGTTAGGAAGGTAAATACTCGCGCCAAGAGGCATGCGTCGGAAAGGTGAGTATGTTTCGCTCTTGCTCCTTCCCGTTCGCTCCTGAAAAGGGGAAAACCTTTTGGGGCGAACCCATCCGTTACCGCACCGGTGGCCTGTGGATTTGAGGAAATAAAAGCCATATTTATATCTTTATTATGCCGGTAGCTCCAGAAAACCTTCGTGGCGTTTATGATATGTTGGTTTTCGGCCCACAAACGGCACTAACCGGTGGCGTGCGTGCGTTCGTGCAAATTTCCCGCCGCGTGGTGCGTGGTTTCATGTATATTTTTATGAGCGAAATAACCTTAAGCCATTGACCAGCCGGGCCGGAAGTTCACTCGAGCGGGCGGCCCGAGGGTGCGGTGACAAGGAATTGCAGATTTCTATGAATACTTTATTAG
>KZ073076.1:64461-112541 GCA_002091845.1 Anopheles cracens
TACCAGGAAGCGCACGTTAAGCAGTGGCGCACACTGTGGACAGAACGAATCGCATTCGTCGACAACTATGATACACGTTCCATGCAATCAGATTTACCATTCCAGGGTCGCTCGTTACTCACGGTGGTGCCATCGCTGTCGTCGTCATCGTCCTCGTCGTTGGCCAGCTGTCCGTGACGATTCGCTTTCCACTTTTTGCTGTCTGCACTATTGTGTACGGAACACTCCGAAGGGAATGTATTGTTGAAGAAGAATCGTGATTTGCGAACAATTTGCATCGTTCTGCTTTCGGCGTCTTGATTGAAGGGATCTATCTCGCGAACGTACGAACATCGAACATGTGCAGGATGTAGCAAGACCTCTTAATGCGCCTCGAATCTTTGCACGGAGATGCGTTCGCGATCTTTCGATAGGGCAGCAAATCAAGCAAGCGAATCTGCAGTACCACAAACAGAGGCGAGGATTATTTATGAATATTGATTCTATCATTCTTCCAGAACGGAAGCTGAAATTTCATGTTTTTTCTTCCCGTTGCACACGGGAGCTGTGTGAAACGTATACTGCTGTGTTTTAACAGCCTTACAAGCTGATGCTGCTGCTGTTGGCTCACCACCGCGCTCTTGATGATGAACGATGAAACAAGTGAAAAAAGTACCCGTCCGTCTACTCCCCGGGAAGCGTTCAATAAATTGGCAAAATTTGAATTTTTATTATTAAAATTACGATACTGATTACAGCTGACGCAGGGCTCCCGCACGCTCTCGTAGGCATGAAAGTTCTTCAAACGAAATTTTCCCTCGTGGCACGCCGCCTTTTCGGTGCGTTCCGTTTGTGGGTGCGTGGCCGACGTCGTCCTTGCTAACGCTCGTAAAGTGCATACGCCTCAATAAATCAACGCGCTGAAACTTTCGCCACGCTCCCCAGAAACGAACAGCGCCAGACATTTGCAGCTCATTTGTACGTTCGCGATTGTTTTGTGAACGCGCCCCTTCAGGGTGAAGTTTTGGAGAGGAAATTTGTCAACAAGTACTTTGAACACGCGGTGCACCTTGTGTTGATGGGTGTTTATCACACTGCACACCGAGCTACAGTGCACGGGCGATTCATCATGGTCAAAGTGAGGCACTTCCTTTCCCGAAATGGCTGGAAGCCACAAAAAAAGGCAGCAACCTGCCAAAACAACTCCCTTGCGATGCGCTAGCAGATAAGCCATAATTTATGTTCACCACACCGCCTCCTGGCGTTCGTGTCGCGGTTGTGTCTTAATTATGCTGACATTTATGTTCCGCTTTCCCGGCGACAGCGTCATAAAAGTGATGTGCCCGGGTCAGAATCACTCACACACGATGTGCTTACGGATGGACAAAAGATTTCATCTCGGTCCCCTGGGACCGGGCTGGGCGCGTGTGTGTTTCTTCCACCTTTTTCACGACGAAAGGTTACCCCGGGCAACATATTAGACGGCGAGCGGCGCTGCGAAAGGATCGAGCCCGGCTGCTGCAAACCGCAGCACACGCCGGCGGCAGTAAAGTGGGCCGGTACGAACATCTCTCATCGGTCCAAAATGGTGCCACTTCACCAGCAAGGATCTATTGCTCTCCGACCGACCATTCAGCGGGCGCACCGAGCACCCGCGGGTGCTTAACCGGGAAAACCTCAGCCTCATCCTTGGGCGAGCTCATCAGCTACTGGGCGTCTCCATCGAGCAGGTCGGGCTCGCAGTGTTTTGTTCCTTGGCTGTGCCGTGCATGCGTGCGTGTAAGTCTCGACAGGCAATAAAAAGTAAAAAGCTCCATACAACCTTACCCTCGCTGGGGCCACGAGTTAAAACAATCCCACCAAACGCCGGGCGTTGTAAACGACGCTCAACATGAAAGTGCACACACACACACAAAAATTACGATACTGATTACAGCTGACGCAGGGCTCCCGCACGCTCTCGTAGGCATGAAAGTTCTTCAAACGAAATTTTCCCCCGTGGCACGCCGCCTTTTCGGTGCGTTCCGCTTGTGGGTGCGTGGCCGACGTCGTCCTAGCTAACGCTCGTAAAGCGAATACGCCTCAATAAATCAACGCGCTGAAACTTTCACCACGCTCCCCAGAAACGAACAGCGCAGGACATTTGCAGCTCATTTGTACGTTCGCGATTGTTTTGTGAACGCGCCCCTTCAGGGTGAAGTTTTGGAGAGGAAATTTGTCAACAAGTACTTTGAACACGCGGTGCACCTTGTGTTGATGGGTGTTTATCACACTGCACACCGAGCTACAGTGCACGGGCGATTCATCATGGTCAAAGTGAGGCACTTCCTTTCCCGAAATGGCTGGAAGCCACAAAAAAAGGCAGCAACCTGCCAAAACAACTCCCTTGCGATGCGCTAGCAGATAAGCCATAATTTATGTTCACCACACCGCCTCCTGGCGTTCGTGTCGCGGTTGTGTCTTAATTATGCTGACATTTATGTTCCGCTTTCCCGGCGACAGCGTCATAAAAGTGATGTGCCCGGGTCAGAATCACTCACACACGATGTGCTTACGGATGGACAAAAGATTTCATCTCGGTCCCCTGGGACCGGGCTGGGCGCGTGTGTGTTTCTTCCACCTTTTTCACGACGAAAGGTTACCCCGGGCAACATATTAGACGGCGAGCGGCGCTGCGAAAGGATCGAGCCCGGCTGTGTGTGTGTGTGTCATTTGTCGTGCGCTGCATACATAATTCATTCAAACACATCCGGCTCTTTCCGGTGAAAGGAATGCAGCGCCTTCCGACTGAAAAGAAGCGCTCGATAAACCGTCCAATAGATTGTCGCACCTAACAATGCACCGTCGCGCGGCGCGAATCGTGATTTGCGAACAATTTGCATCGTTCTGCTTTCGGCGTCTTGATTGAAGGGATCTATCTCGCGAACGTACGAACATCGAACATGTGCAGGATGTAGCAAGACCTCTTAATGCGCCTCGAATCTTTGCACGGAGATGCGTTCGCGATCTTTCGATAGGGCAGCAAATCAAGCAAGCGAATCTGCAGTACCACAAACAGAGGCGAGGATTATTTATGAATATTGATTCTATCATTCTTCCAGAACGGAAGCTGAAATTTCATGTTTTTTCTTCCCGTTGCACACGGGAGCTGTGTGAAACGTATACTGCTGTGTTTTAACAGCCTTACAAGCTGATGCTGCTGCTGTTGGCTCACCACCGCGCTCTTGATGATGAACGATGAAACAAGTGAAAAAAGTACCCGTCCGTCTACTCCCCGGGAAGCGTTCAATAAATTGGCAAAATTTGAATTTTTATTATTAAAATTACGATACTGATTACAGCTGACGCAGGGCTCCCGCACGCTCTCGTAGGCATGAAAGTTCTTCAAACGAAATTTTCCCATGTATTTGCCCACACAACACCAATCATTCAAAAAACTGTTCAAATAGCTGTAAACGCAACATGCTCGCACATGCGGCAATGTATACCTATCAATCACGATCATTTATTTGCCTTCTTCTCCTGTCTCTTGCGCTATCGCTTGGGTCGAACATGGTCGTTCCTAGCACAAAAGTGTAGGCTTTTTTTCCGCACATGGTCAACGAAAAAATATTAGTTCATTGCAACGCACAAAACAATTCGGTGTGATTGCACCGAATCGGAAACGATAGAAATGATCAAATAAATAACGCAAAGTGTAATCCAACGTGAAAGCGTCTGTTTACTCGGGTGTGTATACACGCTGCTTTTTTCTCACGCTTCCAAACCCCGTGGTAAAATATTAGTTCATTGCAACGCACAAAACAATTCGGTGTGATTGCACCGAATCGGAAACGATAGAAATGATCAAATAAATAACGCAAAGTGTAATCCAACGTGAAAGCGTCTGTTTACTCGGGTGTGTATACACGCTGCTTTTTTCTCACGCTTCCAAACCCCGTGGTTGCTCAATTTGTCCGCGCTTGGAATTGGGATATTTTTTCCTCCCCAAACACTCCCGATCGCACGAAGCTTTTCCTCGTGTATGCGTAGTTTTAGCTGAAATGAAATATCAGTCCAACATTTGAGCAGGAGAGCCCGGACATAAAAAAAAAATCGGAAAAATGTCACGCTACGGTAAAAATTGCACGAAATCAGCAGAAATCAAAAATCATTCCGCACACCGGCAGTCACCGGTGCCCAGGAGCGTGAATGAATGCGAGAAAAGCACCGCGTTAAATCTAATTCAGTGAATATGAACGCCCGGCTACCCGGGGATGGTTTCCTTTTTGCTCCGCGTATTCTGCACCGCGTCAGCAGTCGCGGAGCGATCTTCCCCTACTTCGGAGCGGGGAGTGGAGAATGTTGCAGGCCGTTTAACGGCTCAATGGATCCCTACCCGCTGCTCCCACCCGCTCTCCTCCCCGCTACACAAATACACCCATCCCCGCAGGCGAAAGCGAGATGGTTCCCGCAGTTTGCGCACATAGCACATGAGACGTGAATCAAGCGCTTTGTGAAAAGTCCCACACGGACACACGAAGTCACCTGCAATTGAAGACCCGGCCGGTCGGCCGGCCAAAACTGGGCCACATTCCAAACCGGCACGGCATAGAAATGGCAGAAAAAAATACTTTTGTTTGTTTAACTCTCAAATGAACAAACACAGCATGGGGAGGCCTGGCCGCAGTGGAGCCAACTGCTGGTCAATGGTGAAACGCCACATGAAACGTGCCACCATCAGCATCCCCGGGAAGGCAAATAAAACATTTGTCAAAAAAGCGGTAAAAACGATGTTTCGTTTATTTTACTTGGAATGTGTGTGGGTGTGTGCGTGGGTTTTTGCCTCGTTTTCTCCATTTCCATCACCGAAACAAGTGCAGAGTTTGATTGCGACAGTGTGATTTCGCGGTGCCTCGTGCGACATTCCCGGCTGTGCGAATAAATTGCCAGTTTTCGTGAGAATCAAAGAATTTTCCGCGGATTTTTCTGAATGCCACAGCGCTCTAGGAGGTTTTATGCTGATAGCTTCTACTCACTATAGCATAAATTCTACACGGACTAAGACACTTTGAGGATTGTACTAAGAAGTCGCATTGCATGGTATTGAGAGCGACAGACCAAAGTTAGATACAAAATGTGCTACATTGTGCAGCAAATGTAGCACTCATGTTACAGAAACTGCAATTTACCTTTCATCGCATGGGCATGCATACATACACGGAAAAAATACTGCGACATAATGCACGCTTGCAAGTTGATCGTTGATTTTTCAATTGCAGTGACACGAGCGGAGAGTAACGCTTGGAAAAGTTGCATCGATTCGCTTCGTTTGATGTCGTTCGAGCGCGTTGCAATACTGTGATACACTCGATGCATGGATGGACGGGTTGCTGCTGCCACGCTTCGTTGTTATTAGAAAGTGCACTTTCCATCTAATTCGAACCATCGGCCCAACACAGCAACACACACACACACACACACACAGCAATTTGTTGGCGTACAAACCGGAATGAAGGAATAAATGTCCTATCGGACTGTGGTGTTTCTACTTCAGCTCGAAACGTGACGGTGTGTTTGAGTTCCGGCTGCATTTTCATTTGTTTTTTTTTTGTTCGTGTTGCTTCACTGAAGATACATCTCGCAATGGTATTTTCGGACCGGTAGCATATGGTAGCCGTGTGGCCAAACGGACACGCTCGGAAGCATCGATTAGATCGATTTTGCGCCTGCGCAGGAACAATCGACATGCCTGTGTGCCTTTTGTGGTGTGTGTGTGTGTGTGTGTTTGACTTCCAGTTTCGAAGCTTCCCCGTGCCTTATATGAGATACCGCCATTACCGCCACATTCCTCGCTCTGTGCCAGCCGTTCCACCGTGCGACGTGTAGCAACGTGAACCAAATTAATATAGTTATGAATTATGGGCCGAAAAGTTCCAGCCCCAAGAGAGCGCCACACCCACTCACCGGAACGCACTGGGACAGATTAAACGATTGTGTTCGTTTGGGCTCGAGCCTCGAGCCTCGAAGATTTGCGGTTTCGAGAGCTTGCGGACGGAAAATGCGAACAAGCTGCTCGGTAGCGCACGTTGGCAGCTGGCTCATTTTTTAAAGTCAATTACAGCGTAGCGAGCAGGTTCGGATTAGTACCACCCGGACCCGGCTCGACACAATCGCACCGAAAACGGGGAAAGTCGGTCAGCAGGAGTTCACCTTTGCCACGCTGTTGGAACGACCGGCGTGGTTAATGTTTGATTAATGGAATTCGATAAAGCGGAGACCTCATTTTCAATTCTTCCGCTTGTCTCGCGCGAGCGCGGGTGAACGGGTGGACTTGGAAATTGGTTCCATAATGCCGCTGTCGCCATTTTTCATCCCGCCCATTATTCCTTTCGCAACTCGCCTTTAATTGCGTCGAGATTAACTCTCGCCACCGTGGTGGATGCTGCCGGGCACGTAGATGCATTTCAAAGGACTTGTGCGGTTTTGCTGAACGCCACGCCACGGGAGTGCGAGCGCACTGATGAGTTCGTGTTAACACTCTATCAACGTCTCGTGCCCGTCGTCTCTGGCCGTGGAAAGTACTGAGATACCGGGCGAGAACGGTCTCATTTTCCGCTCCTGTCAACCGAGTGCAAGGGGTGGCAGTGGAGAATCATCAAGAATCTGCTTGTTTTTCACCAGCATCAAAGGAGGCGATGAAGGACGTTTTCAGGCTCGCGTGACCCGTTTTTCCTGACACCTTGGCTGCTTTCAGGACAGGAGTGTTTCAGAGCTGGGATTAAGTGGGGGAGTAGAGCGAAGGAGAGTTCCGCAATTCGAGTGGAGATCAATTCGCCAAAGGTGCAGCAAGTGTGGGAAAACAAGCTAAATTTGAGTAGATGTATAAGTCGGGTTTATTTAAATGTTATTTAAAAATAAGATAAAAGTTGAAAATTCTTTTTCATGTACACTTAAATATAGAAGATGAATATTTGTCGAATAGTTAGGTGGATAAATATTTAAAATAAATTGAGGCTCAACACAAATTGTATTCAATAATAATTTATTTTAATTGCAGACTAACACAACATTTGCTTTATGATGTACTTAAAGAGATACAAACTTATTACAACCTAGAAATGTGCATAGCTGTGTCAAGAAAAGGAGCATGAAAAGTGCTTTTTTCTCTACATTTGTTGCTCACACTCGTCAGGGTGTTTCGAGTGGAACTACTACTTCCATTGAGCTGTAATTTCTAAACAGCAAGAGAGCAAGAAAAACAAGCGTGAAAATGGAATAAAATCGAACAGCACACCACTGCCGGTGACAGGATGAAAAGGTCCCACTTTAAATTGGTCCAAATGAAGAAAAACTGTTTCATAAAGTTCAGTGCACCGCTTTGGGATTTTTGTTTACCTTGCCGTTTTCCATTATTGCGATGATACCGTACACCATTTTTGCTGTGTGCTGGTTCACCTTCTCGCTTTCTGTGGTGGCGAATATAAAAAAAATCATATTCGTAACGCTCCGGTTGGTCGGATTGTGGGTCATAGAACCGCCACACCTTCAGTGCTCGGCGTGGCTCCAGCGAGCTCGACAGACACGATGTAAGCATAAAGCTCAAGTATCGCCCCATCCGAAATGTGCTACTGTGCGTCTCCCGGTGCCGGAGGAAACGATGGTGGCGCTTGAAGTCGTCGACTTGCTTCGACTTGTTTTCATCGTAAGTGTATCAGTGACACGAGCGGAGAGTAACGCTTGGAAAAGTTGCATCGATTCGCTTCGTTTGATGTCGTTCGAGCGCGTTGCAATACCGTGCTACACTCGATGCATGGATGGACGGATTGCTGCTGCCACGCTTCGTTGTTATTAGAAAGTGCACTTTCCATCTAATTCGAACCATCGGCCCAACACAGCAACACACACACAGCAATTTGATGGCGTACAAACCGGAATGAAGGAATAAATGTCCTATCGGACTGTGGTGTTTCTACTTCAGCTCGAAACGTGACGGTGTGTTTGAGTTCCGGCTGCATTTTCATTTGTTTTTTTTTTGTTCGTGTTGCTTCACTGAAGATACATCTCGCAATGGTATTTTCGGACCGGTAGCATATGGTAGCCGTGTGGCCAAACGGACACGCTCGGAAGCATCGATTAGATCGATTTTGCGCCTGCTGTGGTCACCTTATTCGACAGACTCCGGCTCCGGTACGGCCGGCCGACGGGGCACGGGATGGCTTATGAATTCGTAAAATTCACCCGCCGTAGCTCAATAATTCAGAGCGTACCAATTATTTTCAGCAGATTTTCAGCGGAAGCAATCATCGCATTATTTATGCGACCAACTAGCTCCGATCGGTGTGCGCTCAGCCTCAGCGGTCGGTATCGATTGATGTTCCGGTGGAGAGGGTGAGATCTACAGATCGCTACCTCCGTGGGGTTGCTATGGTACGAGTGTGTGAATATCGCGAAATGCAGTCGCGACATAAAGTTCGTGTGGAGTGTTTTTATGAGCTCGGAATCGTATGGGCTCGTATGTTTTTGCCGTCCAAACTGGTGGTTTTTATTGCCACGTTACCACGTTACAAAGAGCTACAAGCTCGTGTGGGGTAGGAAAAACGATTTTTGAAATACAAAGAACCAACATTTCGAATTTCAACAGCTGGCAGATGTTTGGTTTGAGCATATCGTACACATGCAGTTCCTCACGGTGCTACATTCGGCCACGGTACAGTCACAAAAAAACCTTAACAATCTTACGGTTACAATTTTTGCGGGTTTTAAACGATTGCAATATTTAATTATTGAGAGACTTTTAGATCACAACTAAGGGAAATGCTTGGTTAATTAATATAAGTTACGTTAGGAAGCCTCATAACCTTATTTGTTCTCAAATGTTTTTGTGTACTGATGTGCTGCATAAACTTCAACGGAAGATTTATTCTTCATTAATGGTCAGTCTGGAGAACTATTGAAGTGCACCAGAAGCAGTTTCTTCTATTCCCTTCATCCCAGTAATGATCCGAGCAAACGATTCACAACTCAACCCCGCGCTTTACGGTAAGAAATGCAGTTCCTTAAAAATGGTTTCAAATCACCAGGTATGAAGCTCCAGCAAATTGACATAAATGATGGTGTGTCGACCTGAACCGAACCAGGATTTTTCGCTCTTCTTCAACAATACATTCCCTTCGGAGTGTTCCGTACACAATAGTGCAGACAGCAAAAAGTGGAAAGCGAATCGTCACGGACAGCTGGCCAACGACGAGGACGATGACGACGACAGCGATGGCACCACCGTGAGTAACGAGCGACCCTGGAATGGTAAATCTGATTGCATGGAACGTGTATCATAGTTGTCGACGAATGCGATTCGTTCTGTCCACAGTGTGCGCTACTGCTTAGCGTGCGCTTCCTGGTAGTTGCTTCTGATGGCGACTGCACGGTGATGCAATTCTGCTACTGCTACTGCTGCTGCCGCTGCATTCATCGCGTATCCATTACTCTGTTCGCGCGATACACGTGATCCACGGTCCGCAAAACATACACGCTGTGCTGCTAGTGGACATTTCGATCGCTCGAACCGGGTCTTCGTCAGATACAATGAAAAATGTACATCCTTCGCCTGCATTTGATCTGCAACCCTGCCCAGAGACGGGAGGCGTACACTTTCTTTGCTTTATTTACAGTCGAGACTCCCGATGGGAACGGTACGGAATTGCATTCGAATGCAGGACGTGCGCTAGGGCAGGGCACGGATTTGTAGACGATAGAAAAATGATATTGAATATTTATTCATGAGCACTGCTGATGATACCCATTATTGTAATGCAGCGGGCGGCTCGATGGTCTAAGCAATATTTTATAATGTTCTTTCCAGGATCTTTTGGCGTGCCACGTTTAGATACACAGTTTGAGCGAAAGTCATATTCAGGTGTAAAAATGCTCCTAAATTTCAGTTTTACGATTATGTTTGAGGCATTTTCTGAAGATGTTTTGCCTCTGCCTCTGAGCCGGAACGATGAAGCTCAATCACCTGTAAAATAGTCGTGCGATCGGGAGTGTTTGGGGAGGAAAAAACATCCCAATTCCAAGCGCGGACAAATTGAGCAGCCACGGGGTTTGGAAGCGTGAGAAAAAAGCAGCGTGTATACACACCCGAGTAAACAGACGCTTTCACGTTGGATTACACTTTGCGTAATTTATTTGATCATTTCTATCGTTTCCGATTCGGTGCAATCACACCGAATTGTTTTGTGCGTTGCAATGAACTAATATTTTTTCGTTGACCATGTGCGGAAAAAAAGCCTACACTTTTGTGCTAGGAACGACCATGTTCGACCCAAGCGATAGCGCAAGAGATAGAAGAAGAAGGCAAATAAATGATCGTGATTGATAGGTATACATTGCCGCATGTGCGAGCATGTTGCGTTTACAGCTATTTGAACAGTTTTTTGAATGATTGGTGTTGTGTGGGCAAATACATTTTGTTTCATTTGCATTTCCGCTATGCCGATTGGATTGTTTGGCTGTGTAAGCAGCTTGTGTTTGCGTGTTTTTTTTTGTTGTTGTGCGTGTGTCCCCAACACCCATTGCTCATCTCACCACCCTTCACACGTACAGCAAATATCAATGAACGTAGGTGAGTTCGGCTTAAATCCTGCCACAAACGTCTCAGCCGTTACCGCCACTGGAAGATGTTAGCATATCATCATAAACAGAATCAAATGATGCTGAAACGACCGTCGCAATTCCATCCCCGAAAACCCTTCGCTAGCAAACTCCCCCGAGTGGAAAGCCGAGAGTAATCTTTAAATTAAATAAATTACGGTTCATCCTCCAAAGCCATCAACATAGCCATTCGAGTGAGGTTGACACGATGTACTGGCTCACACACGTTCCATGCCGCCGACAGACGAGTTGGCATCCACGTGGGGAGGAACCTAACGGCACACCAAAAAAGGAAAATAAAAACACATACACTTACGATGAAAACAAGTCGAAGCAAGTCGACGACTTCAAGCGCCACCATCGTTTCCTCCGGCACCGGGAGACGCACCGTAGCACATTTCGGATGGGGCGATACTTGAACTTTATGCTTACATCGTGTCTGTCGAGCTCGCTGGAGCCACGCCGAGCACTGAAGGTGTGGCGGTTCTATGACCCACAATCCGACCAACCGGAGCGTTACGAATATGATTTTTTTTATATTCGCCACCACAGAAAGCGAGAAGGTGAACCAGCACACAGCAAAAATGGCGTACGGTATCATCGCAATAATGGAAAACGGCAAGGTAAACAAAAATCCCAAAGCGGTGCACTGAACTTTATGAAACAGTTTTTCTTCATTTGGACCAATTTAAAGTGGGACCTTTTCATCCTGTCACCGGCAGTGGTGTGCTGTTCGATTTTATTCCATTTTCACGCTTGTTTTTCTTGCTCTCTTGCTGTTTAGAAATTACAGCTCAATGGAAGTAGTAGTTCCACTCGAAACACCCTGACGAGTGTGAGCAACAAATGTAGAGAAAAAAGCACTTTTCATGCTCCTTTTCTTGACACAGCTATGCACATTTCTAGGTTGTAATAAGTTTGTATCAAAAAAGCCTACACTTTTGTGCTAGGAACGACCATGTTCGACCCAAGCGATAGCGCAAGAGACAGGAGAAGAAGGCAAATAAATGATCGTGATTGATAGGTATACATTGCCGCATGTGCGAGCATGTTGCGTTTACAGCTATTTGAACAGTTTTTTGAATGATTGGTGTTGTGTGGGCAAATACATTTTGTTTCATTTGCATTTCCGCTATGCCGATTGGATTGTTTGGCTGTGTAAGCAGCTTGTGTTTGCGTGTTTTTTTTGTTGTTGTGCGTGTGTCCCCAACACCTATTGCTCATCTCACCACCCTTCACACGTACAGCAAGTATCAATGAACGTAGGTGAGTTCGGCTTAAATCCTGCCACAAACGTCTCAGCCGTTACCGCCACTGGAAGATGTTAGCATATCATCATAAACAGAATCAAATGATGCTGAAACGACCGTCGCAATTCCATCCCCGAAAACCCTTCGCTAGCAAACTCCCCCGAGTGGAAAGCCGAGAGTAATCTTTAAATTAAATAAATTACGGTTCATCCTCCAAAGCCATCAACATAGCCATTCGAGTGAGGTTGACACGATGTACTGGCTCACACACGTTCCATGCCGCCGACAGACGAGTTGGCATCCACGTGGGGAGGAACCTAACGGCACACCAAAAAAGGAAAATAAAAACACATACACTTACGATGAAAACAAGTCGAAGCAAGTCGACGACTTCAAGCGCCACCATCGTTTCCTCCGGCACCGGGAGACGCACCGTAGCACATTTCGGATGGGGCGATACTTGAACTTTATGCTTACATCGTGTCTGTCGAGCTCGCTGGAGCCACGCCGAGCACTGAAGGTGTGGCGGTTCTATGACCCACAATCCGACCAACCGGAGCGTTACGAATATGATTTTTTTTATATTCGCCACCACAGAAAGCGAGAAGGTGAACCAGCACACAGCAAAAATGGTGTACGGTATCATCGCAATAATGGAAAACGGCAAGGTAAACAAAAATCCCACCCTCAAAGCGGTGCACTGAACTTTATGAAACAGTTTTTCTTCATTTGGACCAATTTAAAGTGGGACCTTTTCATCCTGTCACCGGCAGTGGTGTGCTGTTCGATTTTATTCCATTTTCACGCTTGTTTTTCTTGCTCTCTTGCTGTTTGGAAATTACAGCTCAATGGAAGTAGTAGTTCCACTCGAAACACCCTGACGAGTGTGAGCAACAAATGTAGAGAAAAAAGCACTTTTCATGCTCCTTTTCTTGACACAGCTATGCACATTTCTAGGTTGTAATAAGTTTGTATCTCTTTAAGTACATCATAAAGCAAATGTTGTGTTAGTCTGCAATTAAAATAAATTATTATTGAATACAATTTGTGTTGAGCCTCAATTTATTTTAAATATTTATCCACCTAACTATTCGACAAATATTCATCTTCTATATTTAAGTGTACATGAAAAAGAATTTTCAACTTTTATCTTATTTTTAAATAACATTTAAATAAACCCGACTTATACATCTACTCAAATTTAGCTTGTTTTCCCACACTTGCTGCACCTTTGGCGAATTGATCTCCACTCGAATTGCGGAACTCTCCTTCGCTCTACTCCCCCACTTAATCCCAGCTCTGAAACACTCCTGTCCTGAAAGCAGCCAAGGTGTCAGGAAAAACGGGTCACGCGAGTCTGAAAACGTCCTTCATCGCCTTCTTTGATGCTGGTGAAAAACAAGCAGATTCTTGATGATTCTCCACTGCCACCCCTTGCACTCGGTTGACAGGAGCGGAAAATGAGACCGTTCTCGCCCGGTATCTCAGTACTTTCCACGGCCAGAGACGACGGGCACGAGACGTTGATAGAGTGTTAACACGAACTCATCAGTGCGCTCGCACTCCCGTGGCGTGGCGTTCAGCAAAACCGCACAAGTCCTTTGAAATGCATCTACGTGCCCGGCAGCATCCACCACGGTGGCGAGAGTTAATCTCGACGCAATTAAAGGCGAGTTGCGAAAGGAATAATGGGCGGGATGAAAAATGGCGACAGCGGCATTATGGAACCAATTTCCAAGTCCACCCGTTCACCCGCGCTCGCGCGAGACAAGCGGAAGAATTGAAAATGAGGTCTCCGCTTTATCGAATTCCATTAATCAAACATTAACCACGCCGGTCGTTCCAACAGCGTGGCAAAGGTGAACTCCTGCTGACCGACTTTCCCCGTTTTCGGTGCGATTGTGTCGAGCCGGGTCCGGGTGGTACTAATCCGAACCTGCTCGCTACGCTGTAATTGACTTTAAAAAATGAGCCAGCTGCCAACGTGCGCTACCGAGCAGCTTGTTCGCATTTTCCGTCCGCAAGCTCTCGAAACCGCAAATCTTCGAGGCTCGAGGCTCGAGCCCAAACGAACACAATCGTTTAATCTGTCCCAGTGCGTTCCGGTGAGTGGGTGTGGCGCTCTCTTGGGGCTGGAACTTTTCGGCCCATAATTCCGGGGAGAGGAAGAGGGGCAGGCGAGTGGGGGGCGGGGACCGGGGGTGAGATTATTCAACAGTTTCGAAATCAACAGCCTTGTGCCATTATAAACTTGATTGAATTTTAACGATATCGGCTACGGAAACGACCCTTGATGGTTGCGGCGTGAATCGCACTGGAGAAGAAGAAGATCCTCCATTCAGCGCACCTTATCTTCCGCGTCGATTGTTCCGAATTTGCCCGCGCGAAAACTTGTATTTTTGCACCATTCAGTCAGGTGAACGAGCCGACTGTTTAGCACTTCACCCGAAAAGACTTATCCGACCGCGTTCTTTTCTCGAGCGTTGTCTTCCATTCAACGTGTGAAACCAACCTGTCAGCATCCAACCCGGTGTAAAGCGCTGACACACCCTTCTTATTTATTCCCTCCATCTATTTCTCCGCCTTCCTTCGGTTCGTGGTTCGAAAACTTATTTTTAATAGGAAGCAACATCAAATCGAAACGATGAACGAATAGGGAACGGTGAGATAATGATGAAAATAGCAAAAAGCTAGCCGTTGGAGCAAAATTGAATGTTTCGGCTGAAGCATCGAGTGAGATTTTTTTCGTGTCCTTTCGGTCGAAAAATGACAAAATCGTTTGCTTGAAAATATAAACACATTCACACATTCACACACACACATACACCGCCGCTTGAATTCGCTCTTCAACCACCTGTTTACCTGCAATCTTTCGACCGAGCTCCGTTTGGCACAGTTTCAACGGTTCATTTTCATTGACAGAATCGGTAGCACCCCTTACACCCACCGCCCACCTCCACCCAAGGAAACCTCGTTAGCGACAGCAACCAGTTCAGGTTCGATTGTGATGATTTATTTCCCACCGTTTGCTGACTTCTCAATGGTGAAAAGATTCGGCGAAGTGTTTGCTTCCCACCACGGCACGGTGTGATGCGTTTGGACTGGGGAGAAAAGGATGAACGAATCGGAAACGAATCTGTTCGCGAGCGCGTTTTCGGCTGGTCGTCCATTCGTGAAGGGTCTTGGGTATTATTTTTCTAGTTCAATTTTCCCGATGCTCGACAATCATTACTGGTAATGAGCTGCTAGAGTGTGCGGAGATCGATTTCGTAACAATCAGCGAAACCAGCAGCTTTCTTTGCGATTCATGCTTGACTTGAGAAAAGCACCAGATTTCATGTATTGTTAGCAATTCTTGACAAATAAATGATATTTGTAGTAAAAAAAAGCTAAATTGTAACTCGCCCTACTTGCAATCATTTTGGGAATAAGCATAGTCATGACTTGACGAATTATAAGACGTTTTATCTAATTTAAAAAAAAACAGACCTTATAGCCAGGATTTCGACAACAAGAATCATTGAGGATCATTTACTATTTCTACCTACCGCGTATTAAGCTAATGGCTACAGTTTATGTTACTGGGGTAAGAAAAGGTACCAAACCAAATACGGTTCACATTACAAACCGAATGTACCGACAAACGTTTACCTCACAAGAATGTGATGTTCAGACGGAACGTTCTTCAAAGATAAACATCATCGCACCGTACCAGGCGAAAGGTTATAATGAAATACGTGTGGGTTTTGTAGGAAGAACTGCTGACTTTTCCTTCGAATTCGTTCCATTCATTTTACGATTCATACTTGACTTGAGAAAGATTTGATGTATTGTGAGCAATTCTTGACAAATAAATGAAATTTGTAGTAAAAAAAAATGCGAAATTGTATCTCGCCCGTAGCTACTTGCAATCATTTTGCGAATAAAAATAGTCTTACTTAAAAGACATTTTTTCAAATTTCAAAAATTTCAGACCTTATAGCCAGGATTTCGACAAAAAGAATCATTGAGGATCATTTACTATTTCTACCTACCGCGTATTAAGCTAATGGCTACAGTTTATGTTCCTGGGGAAAGATAAGGTACCAAACCAAATACGGTTCACATTACAAACCGAATGTACTGACAAACGTTCACCTCACAAGAATGTGATGTTCAGACGGAACGTTCTTCAAAGATAAACATCATCGCACCGCACAAGGCGAAAGGTTATAATGAAATACGTGTGGGTTTTGTAGGAAGAACTGCTGACTTTTCCTTCGAATTCGTTCCATTCATTTTCCACCACGCTACGTACCGAACTTCATCAAATCAATTGACTTTGCCCTCGCACCGTGCGCTCCCACCGCTCGCAAAAAGGAAAAGGAAATTGAAACCCATTTCTCCGGATCTCTTTCCAATCACTAACGATCCCGCGCTACCTGATGCTGGCTCTCTGGACAAATAAAACGACTGTATCAGTTGCCACCACGGTCGGCAGCATCGAGCGCGGGCGCGAAAATTAATCAATTGCTTGGATTGTTTTTAATTTGAAAATCGATATTCAATTTTATCGTCGCAGCGCGCCCGCTCCCGGGAGCCATTCCTCGTGGCCAGATGGTGCCGGGTGCGCTTGGTGCAAATGCTTCACACGGCGCCGGATCAGATTCGCAGCCCGGGCGCGGATGGAAGAAACGCGGACTTTCTCCACCGTGCCGTGCGAAGATAAAACAAGTAATTAAAACGCCCGTACCCTTGGCGCATTCCGCGTCCCGAAAATATTCAATAATGACCGGTACCGGTGGCGGCAGCGGGCAAAATTTACTCGAAAACGCTATAATCCGGCTGGGAAAGGAAATGGGAGGCGAATAGAAACAAACACACTGAAGCCGGCCGGCCGGGCGACGACGACACGCCCGTGCCATAATGAATGATGCGAACGCAGAGCCCACACTGTTGAATTCGAAGAATTTTTGCGTAAAGGAAACGATTTGGCCGAAGGGTCCTAAGGAGCTCTCGAATAAAGATTAATTGCATCGTGCCCGGTGGAGTGGTACACCGGTGGAATTGTCAATTTCGGCACCGTCTGGATGATCATTTGAATGAGGTTTATTAACTTTTCGAGTGGATAAATAATGCTCCGGTTTCCTAGCGCTAATTGATTCTCGTTAGGGTGAAAAGGGAAGCGGAAAATTTGGAGGATGCTTAACTGATTAAACCGTTTGTACCATCGCGTGTCGCACTATGGAAACGGACCAGTTTAATTGCTCCAATTGAAAATAGTTGTTCAAAAGGAACATGTTAAATTTGCTCGTTCTATTTCTATTAATGTTGCACAATTGAAATGAAACAATCAATTAGCACTCCCAAGGGCACAGTCACAATAAACAGCACCAATCGATGCGGACGGAGCGGACAGAAATTTTATGTGCCTCATGTTCCCAGAGCATAAACTTCATTCCCATGCCCGCCACATACGTGCTTCACAGGTGCTCTCGAAGGTATCGAGTACGGAAACGCTTGCCACGGTACATTTAACCCCGGCAAACAGTTCCGACGTGTAGGCTCGTGTACCGCACCCGCGCCGAAATCTTTCCGCGAGCGCCCACTTCCCGAACTAGGCGCTATTGAGTGCAGAACTCGAAGTGAAGTGTTGCTGTTGTTAAGAGCTCCGACCCCAATGCGGAGCCAGATTGCGGATCGGGCCCATCGGGCTGCGATGAGTGGGCGAGCACGCGGCGGTGAAGATAAAGTATCACCGTTCAATCTTCTCCATCAGGTGCCTCTTACGTATGGGTGCTGTTGGGACGCACCTGTTTCTGCGCTGCGTGGGTTCGTCCCTAGCTGGACCGGGAGGCGGACCGGCAGATCGTGATTGTTTTTCCCTAATTCTTTCGCCGCACCGAATGGACCGGGAACGCATCGGCTGTCGAAGAGAAATGAACCATCATTTGGCGTGTAATGAGTCAGATTTGTTGCTCCCATTTATTCGATCGGATAGTTCATTGATTGGTCGTGTACGATAATGGTCGTACATTGAACACCCACAAATCGGCATCGGCGAGCATAATTGATGGATAGAGGCACGCCGGTGGAAAGAGGCTGGCGATTTTTGGCGTCGGTGGTATTGTTTCATTGTAGATGGTGCGGTTGTTGGGAGTTATGCAAAAGCTTGTTACGCTAATTGCACCTGCGAGTAATTGAGCCGTTAAAAAGTGTTGTCGATGATTATATGCCTATGCCGATGATTATAGACTTTTCAATCGGGCACATTAATTTCAAGATAATTAGATGCCTGTCCTATGAAGATCCGGCAGTAATACCATCGTTAGAGCCGCTTCACAGTCGTTATCGTTGAGGTCTGCATTTACAAATCGAAACAATAACTATCAATCGGTCATTTATGAATCGGTCATCGATACATGGAACTGCAGGAGTTAAATGATCCAAATTAATAGTAAACCACTTTATATCTGCTCAATTTGACAATACTGCATTTTCTAACGAACCTGGGAAGAAGAAAAAAGCATTTTCTAAAACTCATTTTAAACCCGATGTTTAATAATTCCATCACAAAATTCCAAACATTCCAAACATCCATTAACCTGTTCCACCACATCCAAGTTCCCTTTCAAACCTTTAGCATCTGCTCCCTGCGAAAGCTTCCTTTAGTGGCGTGATGCACCCTTAAAAGTTCGATTAAACGTTATCGGTCAGGCTTCTTCGAAAGTCGAAACAGATGCGCACATAAGTACAAAGCCAAAAAGCAGCATGTTCACCGTACTCGGATCAAACTTTAGACGAAACCAACCTACCCTCGTACGTATTATGTTCCATCACTTATAAAGCTATTACGATGGAGCTACAACCGCTCGGAAAGTCGAACCAGTTAATGGAGCCCGTGTTTGTTTGCTGGAGGAGCGTAGCGTGCAGCTGCCATGCATGCATCGACCCTACACTCTACATTGAGTCTGGCGTACTCAATATGCACACACATTCATCGTGAACGAGAAGCCTTCACCTTCGTCGCACGTGAACACGACCTCTATTAAAGACGGTGTGGTGTGGAGTGGACTGGCCCGAAACGGATCTAGTCACGCCACGACGAAAAGGATACGTTCAGCCCCCGGGGTCGTTCACTTCATTCCGATGGGTTTGGCGAGACCAGCAGGAAACCGGAGAAGCAGCATGATTACTCGCACGGTGTGAGGTCTTGCCTGCACTCAGGTTCAAGCAGAGCTCCGAATTTCAAAGCCGATTGGTGGAGAGAATCCGGTTCTGGAATCAGTGCAAATCCGATGGAAGGATGCGTTTTTCGGAGGGCGAGCCCCGGCAACAGCTGAGGGTCCGTCTTTGAGTTTATCTCCACCCAGAAAGCTAAGTTTGGATTGATTTTTCTCCGAATTTCAAAACGAAACATTGGAACGGTTTTAGTACGTTCGAGAGCCTCTTTGTTGGATGCTTTCGAGGGGAAATAAATAGAAAAGAATAACTAAAGGGATTAAGGTCCTCAGCCTCAGCACGATGGGTATGCCAGTTGTCAAACAAAGAGAATTAAAGGTACAGATTTGCTGCACGCAGATCGTCTTCATGCACGTTCTACGTCAAATTATTTGTCGACTGGCAGAAATAAGTGACATTCCATTTCCGCTCGAACGCGTGAGCCGATCGTTTATTTTCCTATGCAAAATTACCTTCCGATGCACTCCGTGCGCTGCTTGGGCTATCGAGAATCGCTTTGAACACACTTAACGTGACGGATACTCTATTCGAGGCAGGGGACTGTGATCTGATTTAGAGGACGCATAATATTTCTACCAATCTCAAATCCTCCTTTTCATCTCGCTGTGCCAACGCCACTGAGCGGAAAGTTTTTTTCCCCCATAGAAACCTCAACTCCGCAAACGGATCTCATTTCACGTCCCGGCACGATCTCACCACGAAGGCTCCGGGATAAAGAATAACAAAACGCAAATGACTCAAAGACGTGTCCCGCAACCGAGAAGATCCTTTGAATTTGTCTCCCGGAGACGAAGAGAAATAACACCATTATCAGTTCAGTGGCGATAAGATTGAATAAAAAAGCGGAACCGAAACTCCCGGCACCCGGAATCTGTTTTGGCTGAATAAACTCCCACATTCGACAGCCAGCTTGACCGGGCGACCGTACCGGAATGTGAATATCCGGCGATAAACACTCCGACCGCTGCCACACCTGGGCACAGTGGCCGGAAGCGAGGTTGCAGACGGTGAGGAAACAGATAAATGTTTTGCTGTATCCATTTTGGTATTCCCTGGTCTGGTATTCCCTGGTCTGGCCGCCTGGCAAAAACAGGACCCGATTGATGAAAGAACCCTGCCCTTGAAGAATGTTTCATCTCTTGTGGGCGATGCGCATTCGTCTATCGCATTTCCCGTGCCGGTACCGGCACCCCAAGGCGGTACGGAAAGGTATCCTCTTCTCGTGACCGGTTGAGGTTCCTGCCTCCACTATAACGCTAGCAAATTATCTGAGGATTATGCGTCACCCTTTGCGACGGTTGGCCATTCCACCCCGTTCTGTGTTCGTTCTCGGAAATCGATACACACACACACACGTACCAGTCATCCCGTCCCGGGTCTTTTCACACGCAAATAGCTTCGTCGATAGGCGGCACCAGGGAGCTCCCGGTGGTTACCGAGCTAATGGAATCGGTCGAATAGACTATTCCTTTGGACCTTTTCCTGCGTCACGGTGATTTTCTCAGAATCAGTGCAAATCCGATGGAAGGATGCGTTTTTCGGAGGGCGAGCCCCGGCAACAGCTGAGGGTCCGTCTTTGAGTTTATCTCCACCCGGAAAGCTAAGTTTGGATTGATTTTTCTCCGAATTTCAAAACGAAACATTGGAACGGTTTTAGTACGTTCGAGAGCCTCTATGTTGAATGCTTTCGAGGGGAAATAAATAGAAAAGAATAGCAAAAGGGATTAAGGTCCTCAGCCTCAGCACGATGGGTATGCCAGTTGTCAAACAAAGAGAATTAAAGGTACAGATTTGCTGCAAGTTAAAGTTGCCTTGTACCTCTGGAGATTATCAATAATGCAAGCCATATGATTACGACGAGCGAAGAAAAAACACTGTTTTAGTATTGTGCACTTAAAGCCGTCGTATAATAAAACCATTCGTATTCATGTCTCGAGAAACTTTCATTCAAACAACGGATTCATTTGAAATAAGTTTCAAACCAGTCGAAGTTTAGGGGTTTGAATTCTTTGCGAATGCAGTCCGTTCTGTTGTTCATAGTTTTAAGACAATTTCAAACTCCAATTCGTCCACCAGAAAGAGCAGAAAACTCATTTAATACCGAGATGTATTCATATTATATTTGACTCACTTTTGGCTTACGTAAACTATGTTTTCTCGTTACAGAACATCTGTGAATTCAACAATCGCCCCTGGAAAATAAAAGGTATGTTTTTTTATTATATATAACTTTCCTGTTTCCATTCAACCCGTGGACTGGCCCGAAACGGATCTAGTCACGCCACGACGAAAAGGATACGTTCAGCCCCCGGGGTCGTTCACTTCATTCCGATGGGTTTGGCGAGACCAGCAGGAAACCGGAGAAGCAGCATGATTACTCGCACGGTGTGAGGTCTTGCCTGCACTCAGGTTCAAGCAGAGCTCCGAATTTCAAAGCCGATTGGTGGAGAGAATCCGGTTCTGCTGCAATCTTGCCACAGACGGTCTACCCCGCAGATCGTCTTCATGCACGTTCTACGTCAAATTATTTGTCGACTGGCAGAAATAAGTGACATTCCATTTCCGCTCGAACGCGTGAGCCGATCGTTTATTTTCCTATGCAAAATTACCTTCCGATGCACTCCGTGCGCTGCTTGGGCTATCGAGAATCGCTTTGAACACACTTAACGTGACGGATACTCTATTCGAGGCAGGGGACTGTGATCTGATTTAGAGGACGCATAATATTTCTACCAATCTCAAATCCTCCTTTTCATCTCGCTGTGCCAACGCCACTGAGCGGAAAGTTTTTTTCCCCCATAGAAACCTCAACTCCGCAAACGGATCTCATTTCACGTCCCGGCACGATCTCACCACGAAGGCTCCGGGATAAAGAATAACAAAACGCAAATGACTCACGATGATTATAGACTTTTCAATCGGGCACATTAATTTCAAGATAATTAGATGCCTGTCCTATGAAGATCCGGCAGTAATACCATCGTTAGAGCCGCTTCACAGTCGTTATCGTTGAGGTCTGCATTTACAAATCGAAACAATAACTATCAATCGGTCATTTATGAATCGGTCATCGATACATGGAACTGCAGGAGTTAAATGATCCAAATTAATAGTAAACCACTTTATATCTGCTCAATTTGACAATACTGCATTTTCTAACGAACCTGGGAAGAAGAAAAAAGCATTTTCTAAAACTCATTTTAAACCCGATGTTTATTAATTCCATCACAAAATTCCAAACATTCCAAACATCCATTAACCTGTTCCACCACATCCAAGTTCCCTTTCAAACCTTTAGCATCTGCTCCCTGCGAAAGCTTCCTTTAGTGGCGTGATGCACCCTTAAAAGTTCGATTAAACGTTATCGGTCAGGCTTCTTCGAAAGTCGAAACAGATGCGCACATAAGTACAAAGCCAAAAAGCAGCATGTTCACCGTACTCGGATCAAACTTTAGACGAAACCAACCTACCCTCGTACGTATTATGTTCCATCACTTATAAAGCTATTACGATGGAGCTACAACCGCTCGGAAAGTCGAACCAGTTAATGGAGCCCGTGTTTGTTTGCTGGAGGAGCGTAGCGTGCAGCTGCCATGCATGCATCGACCCTACACTCTACATTGAGTCTGGCGTACTCAATATGCACACACATTCATCGTGAACGAGAAGCCTTCACCTTCGTCGCACGCGAACACGTCCTCTATTAAAGACGGTGTGGTGTGGAGTGGACTGGCCCGAAACGGATCTAGTCACGCCACGACGAAAAGGATACGTTCAGCCCCCGGGGTCGTTCACTTCATTCCGATGGGTTTGGCGAGACCAGAACACCCACAAATCGGCATCGGCGAGCATAATTGATGGATAGAGGCACGCCGGTGGAAAGAGGCTGGCGATTTTTGGCGTCGGTGGTATTGTTTCATTGTAGATGGTGCGGTTGTTGGGAGTTATGCAAAAGCTTGTTACGCTAATTGCACCTGCGAGTAATTGAGCCGTTAAAAAGTGTTGTTATGCCGATGATTATAGACTTTTCAATCGGGCACATTAATTTCAAGATAATTAGATGCCTGTCGTATGAAGATCCGGCAGTAATACCATCGTTAGAGCCGCTTCACAGTCGTTATCGTTGAGGTCTGCATTTACAAATCGAAACAATAACTATCAATCGGTCATTTATGAATCGGTCATCGATACATGGAACTGCAGGAGTTAAATGATCCAAATTAATAGTAAACCACTTTATATCTGCTCAATTTGACAATACTGCATTTTCTAACGAACCTGGGAAGAAGAAAAAAGCATTTTCTAAAACGAATGCAGTCCGTTCTGTTGTTCATAGTTTTAAGACAATTTCAAACTCCAATTCGTCCACCAGAAAGAGCAGAAAACTCATTTAATACCGAGATGTATTCATATTATATTTGACTCACTTTTGGCTTACGTAAACTATGTTTTCTCGTTACAGAACATCTGTGAATTCAACAATCGCCCCTGGAAAATAAAAGGTATGTTTTTTTATTATATATAACTTTCCTGTTTCCATTCAACCCTACTTTTTTATCACCACCATCAAGTAAAACTATTCACATTAAAATAAAACCTTAACACTGGCGACGCAAAAACACAGCCAGCAAACGACAAACAACTCGCCATCGTGGCACTTTTTCCGCCGGTCATCTTAATGATGTATTCAAAAGCAAGCAGGTCGCGCGCAACGTAATGAGACATTTAGGTCCCTCGCTGTTGATAAGGAAAAAAAGCCATTAAGGTGGTTTAAAAAGAAATTCGGTTTCATTAAAAATGACACCAGCAGAAATGAGGTAACGGGCGTCAGCAGCAGCAGCAGCAAAGTTTCAACTAGCCAACGACGCAGGAGAATTGTGCAGGGCCGAGGAAACATAAAAATGCCCCATCTGTACTATGGAAGCGGGAGACGGCCAACGGAAAACTATGCGGCCACGGGAAAATTATCTGAGGATTATGCGTCACCCTTTGCGACGGTTGGCCATTCCACCCCGTTCTGTGTTCGTTCTCGGAAATCGATACACACACACACACGTACCAGTCATCCCGTCCCGGGTCTTTTCACACGTAAATAGCTTCGTCGATAGGCGGCACCAGGGAGCTCCCGGTGGTTACCGAGCTAATGGAATCGGTCGAATAGACTATTCCTTTGGACCTTTTCCTGCGTCACGGTGATTTTCTCAGAATCAGTGCAAATCCGATGGAAGGATGCGTTTTTCGGAGGGCGAGCCCCGGCAACAGCTGAGGGTCCGTCTTTGAGTTTATCTCCACCCAGAAAGCTAAGTTTGGATTGATTTTTCTCCGAATTTCAAAACGAAACATTGGAACGGTTTTAGTACGTTCGAGAGCCTCTTTGTTGGATGCTTTCGAGGGGAAATAAATAGAAAAGAATAACTAAAGGGATTAAGGTCCTCAGCCTCAGCACGATGGGTATGCCAGTTGTCAAACAAAGAGAATTAAAGGTACAGATTTGCTGCAAGTTAAAGTTGCCTTGTACCTCTGGAGATTATCAATAATGCAAGCCATATGATTACGACGAGCGAAGAAAAAACACTGTTTTAGTATTGTGCACTTAAAGCCGTCGTATAATAAAACCATTCGTATTCATGTCTCGAGAAACTTTCATTCAAACAACGGATTCATTTGAAATAAGTTTCAAACCAGTCGAAGTTTAGGGGTTTGAATTCTTTGCGAATGCAGTCCGTTCTGTTGTTCATAGTTTTAAGACAATTTCAAACTCCAATTCGTCCACCAGAAAGAGCAGAAAACTCATCCATTTTGGTATTCCCTGGTCTGGTATTCCCTGGTCTGGCCGCCTGGCAAAAACAGGACCCGATTGATGAAAGAACCCTGCCCTTGAAGAATGTTTCATCTCTTGTGGGCGATGCGCATTCGTCTATCGCATTTCCCGTGCCGGTACCGGCACCCCAAGGCGGTACGGAAAGGTATCCTCTTCTCGTGACCGGTTGAGGTTCCTGCCTCCACTATAACGCTAGCAAATTATCTGAGGATTATGCGTCACCCTTTGCGACGGTTGGCCATTCCACCCCGTTCTGTGTTCGTTCTCGGAAATCGATACACACACACACACGTACCAGTCATCCCGTCCCGGGTCTTTTCACACGCAAATAGCTTCGTCGATAGGCGGCACCAGGGAGCTCCCGGTGGTTACCGAGCTAATGGAATCGGTCGAATAGACTATTCCTTTGGACCTTTTCCTGCGTCACGGTGATTTTCTCAGAATCAGTGCAAATCCGATGGAAGGATGCGTTTTTCGGAGGGCGAGCCCCGGCAACAGCTGAGGGTCCGTCTTTGAGTTTATCTCCACCCGGAAAGCTAAGTTTGGATTGATTTTTCTCCGAATTTCAAAACGAAACATTGGAACGGTTTTAGTACGTTCGAGAGCCTCTATGTTGAATGCTTTCGAGGGGAAATAAATAGAAAAGAATAGCAAAAGGGATTAAGGTCCTCAGCCTCAGCACGATGGGTATGCCAGTTGTCAAACAAAGAGAATTAAAGGTACAGATTTGCTGCAAGTTAAAGTTGCCTTGTACCTCTGGAGATTATCAATAATGCAAGCCATATGATTACGACGAGCGAAGAAAAAACACTGTTTTAGTATTGTGCACTTAAAGCCGTCGTATAATAAAACCATTCGTATTCATGTCTCGAGAAACTTTCATTCAAACAACGGATTCATTTGAAATAAGTTTCAAACCAGTCGAAGTTTAGGGGTTTGAATTCTTTGCGAATGCAGTCCGTTCTGTTGTTCATAGTTTTAAGACAATTTCAAACTCCAATTCGTCCACCAGAAACGCCCCGATCGCCTGAGTCATTTGTGGCATCTCACGTGCCGACAGCGTTTAATTAAACCCCGTGGGTAAATATTTTCACTAACTGCCGCTCATGAGCGTCTCCCACGAAGCAACCATTCCTGTCGTTTTTATTAGCAGACACTGCACGCACGCAGGCACGCCCGCTCGAACACACACCCTACGCCCGCGTTTGCCGGTGTGTCAGATTTATGCTGATAGCTAGTGGGCTCGTTTTTCTTGTAAACGAAAGATAATCAACGCTCGGGGGCCCCGGTCGGTCGGTTCGGAACGTAAGTGAATCCACTAGCGTTCTCGAGCCACTCTGCACCCCGGCGGGTATCGGGTATCGGGACGGATGTTTAACGAACCGAAGGCTTCCGGTGTTTCGTCGGCTCCAGGAGGAGGGCTCTGACTGTTAACATCTTGTTAAAATGGCCCGCCGAGCTCTTGTTCATCGCATGCCCGGGAGCAAGCACCTGCGAGGCGCAACGACACACGGTATGCCTTCTGCTGTTTGCCCTGTTGTGAGCCTTGTGTGTGCCACTTAATTTACACACCTGAACGTGTAGTTTCTTTCGAGGAGTTATTGCGCATTCACTCGAGAGTTGAATGAACCAATGCGAAGGTAAGGAATAAACCATGTTGGGTAGCTAGCACAGGGTAAGTGAGGTGAAGAAATGATGCAACTGGTGAGTTATAAAAGCCACATTGTTTCTGCATACTGCTTGTGCCACATGGTGTCCATTGTGCACAAAGCGTTATAGGTCAAGAATATATCTCTTTACATGATTCGAATTTCACTTTGCAATGTAATTATAAAATCATAAGACAGGTTTTCAAATTTATTATTGAATCTTATACGCTGTTTTAGTTACTAACTATATAAAAGGAAATTTATCGGTCACTTATTAATAAAATACCTATTTAACATATGTTTTAAAGAATTTCGAACTTTTAAACACCTGATCTTTTACAAAGGCCAGAATAACCTTCATTAATCCTGCAAACATTCCCGGTAGCCAGTTTCAATACCACAGCTCACCGCTAGCACAGCAAAAGCAAAAGATTACAAAAATTAACATTCTCTCACGATCGTGCCCTTTCCCAACCGATTCGAAACGGTCGCGCTCAGCACGCAGCACAGATTTCGCTATATTTCGACGTCACAATTTTTAATTGACAGTGTCACCCGCCCCGACGACCCGAATTGACAGTGCCGCCTTGACAGCGCGACGACGATTCATGGTGCTGCGTGACACGCATTCGGGAAGCTCTCGTGTTTTGCCCTTGCGATTCGCTGACAGCGCGGGCACCGGCACCAAAAGTGGTTGGCTGTTGATTTCCGCCTCACGGTCGGGGGCACTCCCTGCTGCAACCCAGTTCGACATAATCAACGCCTCCGCACGGTACGCAAACTCGATTTGCAATCAAATAATTTATATGCAAATGATACGAGTACATCACGAGGCCCGTGTGGAGGGCGTGATTCAACATACGTGCGGAAGCGATCGGTTCACTTGCTCCCGTAGACACTTTTGGTACTTTGACAACAGTTTCAACCTTCGCCACGGTACGCCGGCTGTCACGGCGTTTCCTTTCATGTTGCGTTTGTGTCGCGCTGCTACTTTCGCTTGTCGGCGTACGGTTTTCCGTCACCGGAGCCGCGAAAAACCTCTCGCTGGAATCGGTCAGTGTTTTAACCTTTCAATTTAGCGCCCGAAACCAGTCGGCGCAGTCGGCAAAGCAGGCGGGGAAATGTTCAAAAGCACGTGCTTATGCTATGGCCACGTGGTCTGAAATGGAAATGAACATACTTCACCAATCGGCACGAATGTTTAATTTTAAAATGCTTTCGCACGTTTGATCCTTTGCTCCGGGATCTTTTTTGATATTTGTACATTATTGGTGATAATTGGAGAGTTTTTGTATTCCGGATAGTCCTTTAATCTCTTGAGTTGATTTCTATATGATGACGATAAAATAAATAGAAGTTTGTTTAATCCGAAACCCTGCTCTAATTTCAAAGACAACTATGTGAAAATTTTATCTGGCCCTCTAAGCAAATAGAATTAATAAGTAGTTTGAATTATTTAGTATTCACTCGCCAACCTTTAAATCTCGAAAAGGTTATATAGTTAAAGTTTCAACAACAGCAATAGCTTACAATAGTGTAGTATAATAGGTTTACGATCCGATTAATTCTGATTCATTCTAGCTACGAATCAACCAAAATCCATATCCACCATAACTTCTGACAACGAGCTAAAAAGTAACATTCAATTTCGCTTTATAGCACTGTGGCTGGAATGCTAGTGGTGCTTATGCCACTGCTCGTGACTTTCACCTCCACCCGAAGCGCGGCCGGGACGGACGTAAATCTCCGGTACAGTGACACGTACGATCAGGTGTACGAATCCGCACCGTTTCCATTACTCACTCACTAACGAGGTTTACTCGACACGACACAACAACGACTCCATCCATTCATTCGTCTATCTGTCAAAGGCGCAGCGGCTACATGCACATTCGTACGAATGGCCATTTGGCGTTGGCTCGTTGCCTCGCTGCCTCGACCATCCACAGTGAGAGATTTGTAGTTCGCCAACAAACAATCGCTTCAAACAAGACGAGCGGTGCGACGGACGGGCGTATAAAACAAAGCAGCAGCAGCAGTAGTAATATCCATCCCTCAAAGCGATGGCGCGCGCGGATGCCACTGCGCACATAAAGCAGTGGGCTCGCAGAGCGGCAAAACGTACCACCGTGTGTTGTTCACATGTGCGAACGAGGTAAATAATAATCCCTGCAGTGTGTAACTGGTAGCAGGATGAGTCGTTTTTTCTTTCTCGTTTCGTAGCATGAGGCAAAATTTTGTAAAGAGCTTCCTTCTCTGCAACGAATTCCGGGAATACAAGTTGCGTCGAAAGCACAACAGTCACAACAGGGTAGTTGTAGGATGATTCGTTTAGAGCATCTGTTAGCGAGAGTTTGAGGTAGGTTTCCAAGTCCGTCGTGTTGAAAACAGATGTGAATAGGGAAAAAGTTGTAAGTAAAACAACCAAAAACGCTTTCCTATTTGATGACGCATATTCAAAAGTTATTACTATCGTGCTGCGTGCTGCACACCTTCAGGCATCACCAATAAACCACCTTCGGAATCGATTTTACATTCACCCATTTCGGTATTCAAAAATCATTAACATACTTTCTGCGACCTTTACCAGCTCTACTTGCAAGCGCCACCAGGCGCCTCCATTAATGTACCTCGCCAGTAAGCCTGCCCGCTAGCACGTCCGAATATTTACGCTCGCTGAAATTGTAATAATCGTGCAATAAATCACACCGTTAATGAACTGCCGCACACCACCACTGGGCTGGGCGTTGACCTGCTCGCGCGGAGGGAGTCGTGCTGGTGCTTTAATTTCTTATAATTTAAAGTCATAAATTACAGCCTAATTTTTACTCACCACCCGAGCGGTGCTGGACGAAGCGAACGATTGGCACTGTGTTTGTTTCGCTTTGCTTGCTTCCTCAGGGAAACCGACGGCTGAAAGCGCACCGTTTCTTCGCTCAACAAACACACACACATAAATGCGAACGCTTTCTTCTTGAGGCGCGGAACCTTTCACTCATGTCTTTGGCAAGGATTAATTTATTCCAGCTGCGTAGGAGCGGGCGAAAAACGTGCGGTCATGTACGCACGCAACAGCGCACAAAATTTACGGCCGTCCCCGCTCGTCAATGCGGACGTCGTTTGCTTCGCTGGACTTGAAATCAAAAATCGAAAGCAGAAACACAGCCAAGTAACGGCAAGCACACTCGGCATGGCTGTGTGCGTTCTGTGGCGTAGCCTTTCCAACGCACGGTACGAAGCATAGCGCACCGCGAAACGGTGGAAGCACTTGTAGCGGTAATGCGAATCGGTGGACGTGATTTGGTTTGACATTCCCGCTCGGCTTGAGGTCGGTTCGTTGCGTTACTCAGTGTTGCGGTCTTGCGGATGGGTTCTGGTATTTACTTTCCTCCCCAGAGTGACTTCGAGAAGCTGATTCAATCTGGATCGGTTTCACTTGATCGACTATCGGTGGGGTGGATTTTTTTTTCGCTCTCTTCCATTTGGGAACTAAAACATGATTTAAGCCTAATCAAGGGTCTGTGCGCCAACCAAAAATAGCGCCGTCGAGGGGTCTTTCTAAAACGTCAATTGAATGTCAATCATCTTGACGTTCTTTGTCGTTGCTAAATCAAGCTTGATTCGTTGATCTTTTCGTGATTTCGATTTCTTCAGAGTAACACCCGTTGACTACTTTTTGTTTCGATTCACCACATTCAAGAATAATAGCGAGAGTTTGAGGTAGGTTTCCAAGTCCGTCGTGTTGAAAACAGATGTGAATAGGGAAAAAGTTGTAAGTAAAACAACCAAAAACGCTTTCCTATTTGATGACGCATATTCAAAAGTTATTACTATCGTGCTGCGTGCTGCACACCTTCAGGCATCACCAATAAACCACCTTCGGAATCGATTTTACATTCACCCATTTCGGTATTCAAAAATCATTAACATACTTTCTGCGACCTTTACCAGCTCTACAAGATTGATATCTATTGTTACAATGGTTGCTCAATGGTTTAATTAAAAATCTTTCACCTAAAAGCGAATTGACAAGGCAACACACATTTTTAAAGTATTATTTTCTTCAAGCGCAACACAATCCAGCGTACCTGTTGGAACCGGGAGCGACATTGTTCCACGTTCTTTACGCCTTTCCCATCGCAACATTGTCCCGCTCCATTTCATTATTCGTCCTGCCACTTGTCACGCCACTTAGCAGCGCAGAAACAATGGCTCCAGCAGCAATTAATGCCCCGCGCGCATTAAACGCCAACGATGCATGATTAATGTTTTAATTACAACGAACAGCGCGAGCGCGCGCGCGCCCCATCGACAGCGGCGAGACGAGAAACCGTCGCCGCGCCCGCCTAACCCGTTCGCTCGTTCTAATTGCTAACGAAAAGAAATGAAGATTAAGATGAAAATCTGCCGCAACGTCGTGACGGCGTGAAAAGCACGCTTTCCGAAGCTCGGGCTGGGAAGAACCAAGCGGGAGGTGGGCTTTTTTACAACCGCCTGGTTTTTGTTCCCTGACAGCGGTTTATTCTCTGTAATGACGCCTTTCCGTAGCCGCTGCCGCGTTCATTTGTGCAAAAATCATCTAAATCATGTCTGTCACACCATCGTCACCATTATCGTCGGCCGGCAATACCTCCCACGGAAGCCACCAGTCGTAATCGTTTACGATTAGGATGTTAATCTGTTATTTAAATACAGGTTTATACTCGTCTCACTTTGTCCGGGAGGTTTGTCCGCAACCAGTTTGCTTCCGGAACAATCGTTTCCGAGACTTTAAGACGAGCTTAGAATAATGCGGACGGATTTTATGGTTTTCGTGGCTCGGTTCATTAAGCTTCGGGCCAATCAATACGGACGCTTTGGGCGTTTCGGATGAGAAGATTCGTTGTTTACTGCACGAAACGAGAGCGAATCGTGGCGGGAGCAATAATTGAATACAGCTTACGCTGTTTGCTGTAGGCCTTTATGACGCTCAAAACTTCCCATTCTCCCACCAAAACAAACTATAACCAACAAAAAGAAGATTGCAAGAACAACATACAATGTTTGCATCACTTCACCCGACGAAAACTAATTCCTCGCGGAAGCTCATTGTTCATGCAGCTCCCGTATCGGAGACAAATGGATCCAACATAGGAGCAATAAATTTCCCCCAAAAACACACACACAAACGCTCGCTCGCCCGAAAACTAATTGTCCGGATGATTAATGAAATTTTGTCACGATTGCCATTGTTTTTGGAGCACACGCTAAATCCTGGCAACGAAAGCTAAGCGCGCACACACTTACACCTCTCCCGCACCAGATAGACGCCGCGAGTCTTTTCGCGCTGCTACTGAAACAATCAAGCAGCATCCTGCGCTCCGCGTTACATGCCTACCTGCGGGCGCTTGGTAAAGTTTCCTTTGTTTGTGATTAGATTTTCTCGTCCCCGTTAGCATCCTCATCTTCATCGTTCATCGCCGTGTCTCACAAACGGCTCGAGTCGCTCACGTTTCACGCCATGGCGCTGAGCAGACGGTATGGCTGCATTGATTAAATCTCACGATCCAATTACCTTACGCGGCCATTGCACTGTTGCAGCGAGGTTTCTTCCGTTCCCGGACTCGCTGGCCGGATCGCTCGGGTAGCAGCAACTGCAGTACAGCAGTTGCATCCGGCGTCGCTGGAAGTTCCATGAAGCAGTTTGCGTCAAGAGTTTGCAGTTCTAATTGAATCACAGACAACGGGTCTGCTCAGTTTTTGCGAAGCAGGGCGGACAGTTGGCGAAAGTTTTCTACTTTATGCTTGTTTTTATCAAACTGTTGTTTCTTTTCAATACTTAGTTTGATGTAACAGTAAACAACATTTTTGTAAACAGTATTCATTGGTGAAAGATATTTGAGGAATTTGAAGAATTGATTACGTTCTACAGACAATTTCCCATATCTTTAAAACTCTAAATTAAAGCCTAAATTAAAGAGCTACGATTTTCTTTGATTATATAACTTTACAGATTTTGCTCCAAGTTTTCCAAAAAAAAGAAGATTGATATCTATTGTTACAATGGTTGCTCAATGGTTTAATTAAAAATCTTTCACCTAAAAGCGAATTGACAAGGCAACAGTTGATCTTTTCGTGATTTCGATTTCTTCAGAGTAACACCCGTTGACTACTTTTTGTTTCGATTCACCACATTCAAGAATAACCGGCCGGTCATTATCCAATCAAATTTTTGCTCGAGTTCTATTAAAAGCACACCGCGTCAAACACAAGCTCACCCTGCACCACCTGATATCGTCAGAAGCGTTTAAAAAGCAAGAAAAAATATAATTTAAACTTTCCCATTGCCCTTCAACATTTCCGTCCTGTTCCCAGCCCGGCCATTTCCGGCCGGAGCATTATCGTCTCGCCATCTCCACCAATCAGCCGTACCGTCGTTGGCTCATTTATCGGACAGAAATGGAACAACAATTGAAACTGTTCTGGCGTTCGGAAACAACGTAACACTCCTTCCACCCTTCGAACTTTACGCCTTCGCCAACGAGAAAAGCGGCAAGAAAGTGGCGAACGAAACGTCTCGAACGGGCCAAAAGGAAATAATGGTCGCACCGAGCAAACACAAAGAAAAAAATCACGCCTTGCTGCGCCGCTTCTTCGTGGCCGACGCTTTCAGATGCTTTCAGCCAAATGGAGACAAATTTCGAGCAACTTCAAACCGGAAATAACCGGAACCACGGCGAAACACTACGTAACGGAAGTGCCGTGGAGGAGAGTGCCAAGAAGCCTCACGCTTCAAGGAAGAGCTACTCTTGATGCCATTCTCGTCCAGCGCACAGGGGTTGGTTTACCTTTTGTCGTTGTGCAGCCACCTGTGCGACACGGTTGCACTTCACGCGCGTGCAACGGGTACGGGCGGCACCGGTTCGAGGGCACCGTGACCGACGCCAGACATCGTCACCATTGTCGGAAAAAGGATTTTCCGTCTGCTACAAACACCCGTTCGCTCCGCCGGTGCCGTGCTTGGTGCTGACGTTTGTACCACTTTCGTCGTCGACGCTCGGCGGTATGGCTGCATTGATTAAATCTCACGATCCAATTACCTTACGCGGCCATTGCACTAAAAAAAAACCCGGCACAGCAAAAACAAACAAATAAATTTCCGCTCTCACGACAACGATAACAAATGGTAATTTATCACGAATTGTTTTCCAATGGTCCTATTTATACAGAGGATTTCATTTTTATGGTTATGGTTGTGCAGTTTGCGAGGAGTGTATGTGTGAGTGTGTGTGTGTGTGCGGGAAACCTGCTCTCCGTTTACCGGAAGGCACGGGACAGTTCGAAAAAAAGGACAACGAGGACACTTTGTGTTTCGCTTTTTTTTCGTAAATGATAAGGTAATTTTTAGTAAAATTTTACTCTTCATTGAAGTTTAACAAATTGAAATTCATCTTAAAATCAAATTAAATCTATATAAAAAAATTCGTTGCACTTAAAAGCCATCAGTAATTGAATAATTGAATGAAATTGTTGCGCGAACTCATCAACAAATAACTTATTCAAAATTACACAACTATACACAGTAAACCTCGCTAGCATTGAACCACGATAAGCCAACATCTATAATGCAATGCAATCGACAGAAAATGAGTGAGAGCAGCAATTGCAATGAAACGGTACGCAATCAGTTGAATGTTTACATTTGCGTACAAAATACATTCCGAACCAAATGCACCCGCACGAAATTTCAAAAACTTCAGCTCTCCACTAACTGGATGAATACCTGTGAAATTCACTAGTTGCAACGGGCCAGGCCAGGAACAAAAGCGAATTAAAACCATTGTTCCGGCGAACCGAAACACTCACCGTCGATTGATTTGAAGCCATATTCTAGCCTGTCCCATAAGACAAAATCAATATGGTATCGAAATTCGCTAACGAATTGCATAAAAAAGCTCATTTCTCTCCATTTCGGAACGGCCAAGGTAGCGCCGCAGTACGCGCGCTATAAGCAAGCTCAGCAAAAAGGGAAAGGCAAAGCGAGCGACAACGAACAAAAAAAACCCGGCACAGCAAAAACAAACAAATAAATTTCCGCTCTCACGACAACGATAACAAATGGTAATTTATCACGAATTGTTTTCCAATGGTCCTATTTATACAGAGGATTTCATTTTTATGGTTATGGTTGTGCAGTTTGCGAGGAGTGTATGTGTGAGTGTGTGTGTGTGTGCGGGAAACCTGCTCTCCGTTTACCGGAAGGCACGGGACAGTTCGAAAAAAAGGACAACGAGGACACTTTGTGTTTCGCTTCCTGTTTCCGCTTGCAATCATCCGACGTTGTGATTGTTGTTGCGCGTTTCACTTCCTCCTTTTGTTAAAAGCTTCGGGTGTAGTGAATGTGTGTGCACCGTTGAATCGGGATGCAACAATGGTGACTGGCGAGACGGACAGGAGAACGAGAAAAAAGGATCCGTCCAAGATAAGGGTGGCAAAAAGGGAAGCATTATTTGACCGGCGTTCGTTCATTCGCGCCCGGGAATGTGCCTTAGCCCAAACCGAACCAGTCAACTCATGCCATTACTGCGTTAGCTATGCACGTTGGAGATGAAAAGGACTAAACGTTTTTGGTAGCATTGTCTGATAGCTTCTAATATTGTGAGTTAAACTCTGTGATTCGTTTGACATAAAATCAAAGCTTGTCTTAGCAGGATTTAACTGATTCGAAATGTCTTGTCTTCAAAGGAAAAATTTTCAGTTGTATGAGGTTGTTTTTCTAAACTACATTTAGCTATAAGAGACCATCAAATATTACAGAAATTCATTTCACACTTACGCACAAACAGTCAAATCGCACTAAACTAGCAGTTATTTTTAACATCAAGCTAGCTCAAATACAATATTTTGTCCACCTCATCTCGTACTGGGTGGTCCGGTTAACGCACAGTTCGTCACAATGTGCTCATAGCCCAAGTTTAATCGTAAAGCATTAATAGCCCGCACCATTTGTGCTGTCGTTGTCAGCACTGCACCGGCGACCGGGACGCCTAATCGGTCACGTCAGATTGCCATTTTTTCGCTTCTTGCACTCCTCGCACCCATTTTCCCAACCACCCACTATCACGAGCGCACCGAAGTGACCAACACCCGAGGGAAGAGCAAAAAAAAGGGACATGAGATGAGAACCAAAACACCAAAGACTAGCATTTCTGGAAAACTTTACAAAACGTTTCACCGCTCTGTCCCCGGGAACGGATATAAAACTAATTATCAACTGCAGCACCATTGCCAACTTCTCTGTTAACTCGCACGAACTCGCGCGGGAACGGGAAACCGTACCTCCGCTAGCACGGATAACAACATCACTCCGGCCACTCCTCATCTGCTCCTTGCTCGCCGTTACTCATCCCACAACCGCAGCACAACCGCGCGATATTTACTCCGGTTTTGGACGGTGAAGTTTTTGCTTCATTTGCGACCATTACAGGATTGCTGGCTGCGCTTGTCTTAAACAAAACTGAGGTTTTTGCCTAACAACCTTTTAACCCTTATAAATGAATGTGGAAAGAAGTGAGTGCTGGAAGTAAAAAATAGCACACACACACCAACGTGAGCATTCCTCCAGCACATCCGCTAGCCCGAGTAGAAAGCACTCTTTATTTCTACCGGAGGAAAAAATCCCCCACAAAAGCCCACTCTATCGCCGTATCTGATTCCGCCGTAGTTGGAAATGTTTCTAATGAAAATGACACCACTGTTCCGCCGAGGGGGGGCAGTGAACGTGAAGAGTGTGGATGTACTTTTCGGGCGCAAAAGTTCACCGCTGACAATTTAGTGCCACTGTTGCCTGCAGTTGATGCATTTTTCCCCCCTGCACACAGACACCACCGTGATCGTTGCACTCGAGTGGAAACTTTTCGTGTTGGGGTTTTTTTTCGCCGTGCTTTTTTGTCACGCCGTTGGCCCTGTCAGCTCGACAAGAAAGACGCTTCGAGGTGTGCTGTGTTGGGATTAAGTGTGACCTGCCGGAGGATGTGCAAGGCGGTACCGGTCGTGTGACGTTCGGGCTATCAGCACGCAGCAATGGTTGGATAAAAGTCAAGTACGGTGGCGGCCCGCAAGCACGAAACCTTTTCTGGAGCTTTCCCAGCACCAGCCAGGGTTCACGTAAGTTTAAACGTGCTTCACGCGGCAACTTTTGGCACTCATCCGCCCGTCAAGAGATACGGATGCCGACGATTAAACGCTGATGATAAAGCCATATGCGCACTGCGGGGTGAAGTTTTCCTACCTAGGGTGGGGAAAACAAATTTTCACGATAAAGAAACATGGCAAACGAAATTAACATTGTTACGATAGTTTAAGATGTCACAGCCCTCGCCCACGTACAAGATCGCGTCGCGTTCTGATATGGAAATGACATGTTTTGTGTTTGTGCGCTCGCAGTTTGAAAGTACGTGAGCCGAATAGTACACCACTGTACACGTAAAACGCGTCAACGTTTCATCGCTGGCGTTGTTTCACGGTGTGAGGAGCGGAAATCAGTCAAACTCAATTAAATTCACTATCACAACCAAAAAGCCAGAACTCAGATCGAACCACGAACACCGTTTGGCTATTAAAGCTTCACGCTTTGATTATGATTGATCCTTTCCAATTATGATTCAAATGCTGCTACATTTTATAAAGACACACTTGAAAAACCGCTCAGCATACAATCAGCATGAACCTTTCGCCGATGCATCCTCTCGAGGTTTTTTTCATTATTGCCAGCTGAAGGTGGAATCACTTCCGATAATTTATCAAAAATGTTGAAAATAGTTCTGAAAGGTTTTTGATTGATGTGGCGTAGACGTACCCGGAATAACCGCACAGGGTCAAGCCCTCGTCTTCACTTTTGCTCTTTTTTTCGAGAACGATAGAGAGAAAAGTAGACGTACCCGGAATAACCGCACAGGGTCAAGCCCTCGTCTTCACTTTTGCTCTTTTTTTCGAGAACGATAGAGAGAAATAAAGAGAGTGAGAGATAAGTGGGAGAAAGCTATCGAAGCCACATCACGTCGTTCATTTTCCGTTCGACCGGATCGGACCTGCGAGATTTCGGGACCCGGTTCGATCGATTTTATCTATCGCTAAAGTACTGCTGACGTTTTTGATCCCCGGATGGGTGTTGCGGTTGCGGTTCAATTTTGAAGATCGGAGGGGTTAGACCGGGACGTACTTAAAGTTTCACTGTCCAATCACGGCAATTGTGGTTTCGTGGTGCTCGAAGAAACTCTTCTCTGCTTAACCGGGCGTCTCCATTAATCACGCCTGCGGTTGGCGATAATGTTATTCCTATTTGATTTTTTGTTTAATTTGCGTTGGTGTTTGGTGGTGTATTTCAATTACTTGCCAGTAGAAAGCAAAAAGAAGCCCGTCATGTTTGTGTATTTAAATTAAGAGTGTCATGTTTTCGTTGACATGAAATCTTCAAAGGCCGTGCGCTTTATCTGCACAGCAAAAATAAACAACCAGATATCGCTGGGCTCGCAGACTTCCAGACGAGTTTGTGTGCCTTTGTCATGCTTAAAGAAACAAACGACATTCGCATGCAATCAGAAAAATGGTACGTGAAATCGTGCACATAAATAAAAAAATAGCACTTCCGCCTTCCGTTGCCGGCAATACTCCGGTATTATCTCACTCGATCTGTCTGTGTTTGGAAAGCCCGTGGCTATTTGTTCTTCACGTGCGCCATTCTTCAAAACTCGTGTTCCGTTACGTTCGCTAGGTACGTGCCATCCCTTTTTCCCTCACCACGCATTGTCGCTCTTGCGCTGAGAAATTTAACGTACCATGAAGATCAAAAACGTTGCATAAATCAGTAGCACCGTTGCGCTTCGCATAGCATAGATGAATTCCTATCATACCGTGGCACCGAACACGTTATTTATGTTGGGAGCTGGTACGAAAAGTGTTACCATTGTAAAGCAAACCGGCCGCACCGAGACCAGCCACTGGCAGCGAGAGGAGAAGCCTTCCATACAAGAAAATACTTTGCAATCCTTTTCAGTCCATTCAACGAGAAAAATAGAATCGACATTTGGAAGGGCAACTACTGGACGGCGTTAGGAGTACTGCGGAATTGCCGATTCTTCACCGACGAAGACCACAAAACTATTGCTCCCACACATGCACACACACATACACACGCACACACAACGTCCTGAGCAACCGCTTCAAATACTTGTGCACAATTGAGCCGGAGCAACACGTAAAGATTTACGGAGCAGCGATCTCGGGTGTTTTCTATCGGCAAACGTGAAATGCCAGGCATATGCCTGCTCGCTTCATTCCACTCTCGGTCACTCTATCTCTCTCACCCACTTCCCTTTCGTGGCTCCAAAGCTCTGCCAAACATTTTGTCTGTTTGGTCCAGATGCCCGGTGGCAGAGCGGCAATAAATACACACCGAGAGAAACGTGGTCATATAAACGACCGTGAAGGAAGAGCCGGTGTGCATGTGATGGTGTGTTTGCTACTGGCGCCAGCGCTGGCGAAGGTGGTTGAGCATTTTTCCAGCCCATTCATCATCGGAACCTGGGCTGCTTTTTCTTATCACTGTTTCAATCCGTTTCGGTCGGAAGCTTCACAGAGCAAGAGACCCAGCATGGGAGTGCAATGATATTGACGTTATTCGGTTGAATATTTTTTGCTTGTCATAATGTTTGGAGTTAGCGTGATCACTTGAACAATTACGTACATAAACAATAAGTTGGCTAACACTGTTAGAAATGTGAATGTGTTGCTAGCAAAATCAGTGCCAGAATCGTATAAAATAGGAGCAACAGCACTTTCTGGCAATTTCTGATTAATTTAATGTATTCGTAACAAAAGTAAAACAACAATAATGAAGAACACATGCAAGCAATGAAACACTATTGCATTGAAATAATTTTGAAATTTGAATGATTTTGAAGTATGAGCAATATGAACTCAATGTGTATACTTCATCGCCGAGACAGTGTTTTATCTCATTCAAAATGCTTTTCAAGCCATTTTCGGTCGTTTAATGAAGCCATTTTGCCGTGGAATTTACGAACATTAAGCAGTTTTCCATTCAAAATGCTTTTCAAGCCATTTTCGGTCGTTTAATGAAGCCATTTTGCCGTGGAATTTACGAACATTAAGCAGTTTTCCCCAATGAAAGCCAAACACTGCAATCTCTTCCATCTAACGATCCGTATCACGGCGTTCGCCGCCCGCCTGATGACGACGTTAGGATAGTTCATAAAGTTGCTCTAATGGTGTCACTAAAGCAGATTTTTTCTTACCGAAACAGTCGCCACCAAGGAAGGGTACCGAGAGAAAATGTCTGCCAAGAAAATGATTGCACTATTCCTCATGCCATGTGCCATGTGCCAAGCGAATCGAAACGGAATGCATTTTGAAAACGCCCAAACTCGGGCTGCCAGTACAAACGAAGTAACGATCGGCAGCCAAAACGGCATTCGGCGTGTAGACACCAGACGTACCAAAACCGACACGTACCATCCGAGGATCTCCCAGACGCAAAGCCAGCTCCACCGCCGAGATGCACTTTGCACAGTCGAGCGAGCGAGACAGCGTGGAGAAGAGCGGGACGGAATGGAAATGTTACAAATGGAATTTTGATAGAGATGGGTGATAAAAATATCAATTTTACCATATGACACATAAATATGCACATCCTTCTGGAAGCTGCTTCCAGCATGGTTTTGGGCAGCGATTGAGTTTTTCTTTCTTCCGCTGGTGCTCGCCTGCTTCTGTATGGTTCTTCTTTGAGCACAACTTTATGGGCCGTTGCTCGAGACCGAGTCGGTGATGATAAAGTTGGGCCACGTGGCCACCCGACCTCCCGAATGCTGCGCAAAGCTTTGTAGGTAGTTTGGAAAATCTGGTCGTCCGCTTTTTTCCCTTCCCTCTGTGTGTCCGTCCTGGCACTTCATTCGATTGCAACGATCATCGTCACAACATGAAGTTCGATGAAACGTACATCCTTCCGATGCAATGCACAGATTCGCACACATACACCCGTAACAGTCTTGTGCTGCTGCGCCTTCTGCATAATGCGCTAGGAAGGAGTCCACCAACACTGGCCGGGGAACGAGAATGGGGATATAAAAGACGGCAAAATCCACACCGCCGTAACCTTCCCATTGGCGTAGGGTGAACCCAAAAGGCCACCCACATCCAGACACACAGGGAGCACTTGAGCGTTGGACGACGAACAACTTTGTCGGTGGTGCGTGATAGGAATTGCATGTCGAACTTTTTTTTCATCTCGCTCGCTACCGCTCCATTTTACGGCTGCACGTAAAGATGCGCCGGTGGTAGTGCCGGTGGTAGTAGTGCCGCTTTTATGGCCACCGTGTGCCAACAACCGGGGAAGGAAGGTGCTGCTGGGAGGTGGAAATTGGTAAAGACACTAAAGCTGATAGCTATTCCCATTTTGATTATGCTGCCGCGTTTGGCGCCTTTTGCATTGCAGCGAACCGGGCGCTGAAACATACTGACACATTTTGTTCGTCCGATTGTACAAACGCCTTAGCTTGCGGAGGCGACGAAACTTTTCCTGCATGAGTTCGCGTTTTCAAGCGCTGCAGTGTGTGTGTGTTATTCCCATTTTGATTATGCTGCCGCGTTTGGCGCCTTTTGCATTGCAGCGAACCGGGCGCTGAAACATACTGACACATTTTGTTCGTCCGATTGTACAAACGCCTTAGCTTGCGGAGGCGACGAAACTTTTCCTGCATGAGTTCGCGTTTTCAAGCGCTGCAGTGTGTGTGTGTGCTGTAAAGTTTATCATAGGAATATTTTTAAATAGCTTTTTGAATACGATTATCACCACTGATTTTACAGACACTTTCAATATCCATCGACTGGCGCTTTAGAACGCCTGAACGTATGCAATCTGACAACAGTTTTTCTAAAGAAAAGCAACCGCAGCTCAAAATGTTTTCGACTGTATTTTCGTACTCATAACCATTTTCAACGCTTTCCATAATCTTCCTCCAAAGCATTTGCAATCGTAGTTCTACAAATCGCATGAAATCCGGATGCTCCCACGAGTGCAATCAAATCAACACATTCTCGTGGTGCGTGTTCGACGAGGCCACCGGGAAGCCATTGTTCAAATGGTGCCACACACCTGGAGGCTAGTATATTTTCACAAATAATCATCTTTGTGCTGGAATTGATTCGTGCGATTCATATCCCGTTGTGTGTGGGCTGAGATTTCCTATTCCAACCGGCGGGCTAATGATTGCGTACGGCTGCTGCTGCTGCTGCTACTTCTTGCCAATTTGCGTTTCCGGGTCATGTGTACTTCGGATCGCAGGCCATTTACCGGTTTCATCTCGGCTCCCTCGCCAGCGCAAAGCCGGATGTAGATTATTTGCTTGTTGGCAAGTTCCCGACCAGAGCAGAACATTCTTTCCCTGCTTCACCGATACCAGCTGGGCTGCATCGGATGCGTATCTTCGTCATTCGATTACTCAAACATCATCTCAATCGAGCGCAGAATCCAAAACCCGGAAGAGGATAATTTCCGATCAATAACGCACAGCTCGTCGGCTATTGGGTTGGTTACCGCCTTGCTACGGCTCTGGTGCATATTATTGATTCCGTGCCGATCAGTGTCCGGTACCGAATCACCTACTCCCAAGACGATAGGTAAGCCATCATCTGCAGGCTGTCGAGATGGGGTGAAATTTGCGGGAAATGCTCCGAGTGCAAAACGGAAAGACTGTTCGCTTGCAAAACTCCCACCGCACGTAGTGCACACATTGTGGCTGCGGTTGACCTAATGCAGATACGCCTGAACCACAAACGAACTTGCCACTGATACCATTTGATCCAGCATTCGGTTGACTTCTCGTAGGCTTTGCAGCATGGAAACACCCGGCGCCGAGGGGTGAACGCGTTGAAATTTAATCAACGAATGGATGCCCGTGACAAGCTGTCCCGGTGGCACAAAGTTGCAGAAAACCTTAAAACGAGCATTAATTATGTATCAGCAACCTCGGCGACGACCCGGGCATGTAAATGCAGCGATTTCAGTAATTGCGGCAAAGCCCGTTTGTTGGTCTAATAAAACGTTGCGTAGGATTAGTGCACCATAATCGCACCGATCGCCTGGCGTCGTTCCAATTGATTCGCCACGAACCACGGCCACGGCCACGAACCTTCCACCGGAAGCTCCTGTTGATTAAGCGTCGACGTTGAGGGGGCGCTCACCGTCAGTAGCGACGGGAAAAGGAGACAGAGAGAGAGGGTATCGGTAATGAAGTTCAAACATGGATCCCTCCTACCTTAGACTTAATGCGTTTGCAGCGCAGAATGTGAAAATGGAAGATCCGCCGCCGAATCCTGCTAGCGCAAAATAGATTTTAATCCGATTCCGTTCGTTCCGGTGAAAGCTGCAAGGTGATTCTACCGCTTCTGACGTTGATTTTTTGTGTGTTTTCTCTTTCTTCCTCTCGCTCCAGAACACCATCACTCGATTCTAATCAGTCGACAGGGCCAGCCATCAGGTCACGCTTTGAAGCTGGATCTTCTCACTTGCAGCACGGTGCAGCGTGGAATTTGGAAGCTTTGAGCAAAACTTGATGCCATCATTACCATCAGCTGGTGATGGTACCGCCATTATCGGTGCGAGACGACAGCGACATTGGCATACCGATCTTATCGGGCCGTTGCAGACCGACCTACTCGTTGCTTCACCGATCGAACTCGACCGCCTACAAAATCCTTATCCTCATTCTGTACATCATATTCCGATTCGTCCAATCGCTACGGGCTGAGCTAGCACCTGCTCGTGCCAACTCCCGGCCAGGTACGCCCCGGTACACACCGGAGCACACGCGGCTCGGGACGGTTCGTCTCGGACAGCCGGACAACCGATCCCAGCGGGAGGTGGGCTGCGTCGACCGGCACCCTCCATCGGAAGACGAACGGCACTGAAATCGTGGAGAACGTCGGTGACGTTGCGTGCAGTGCGACGCCATGCGTCGCCGGAAGCCGATCGAAGGCTTCGTTCTTGGCGGGATTTTCTTCTGGACAATAATCGCCCATCTCGTCGCGTCATGTCTTGCCATACAGCTCGAGGAGCGCATGGAGATCGTGCGCAAAGTGCTGAAGGAAGTGCCTTTAATCGATGGGTAAGTCGACGACACGGCGAAAAGATCCCCCGGGACTTTAAAGCGGAAAACTTGTCTCATTACGAACGTTCCATTTTTCGTGTGCCCTCCCTCACAGTCACAACGATCTGCCGTGGAATATACGAAAGTTTCTCAAAAATCAGCTCCGGGAGTTCCGCTTCGGAGAGGACCTGCGCGACATCACCCCCTGGTCAACGAGTGCCTGGAGTCACACGGATCTGCGGCGCTTAAAAGAAGGCATGGTTTCAGCACAGGTACGTGACGGCTTTTGATCTGGCAGATAAGTAAGGGTCTAATTTTTACACACCCAGACTAATGACGGGGGGCCATTGCACGTGCTATCATGCCCGCCGCAGGCGCTAATCACGACACTAAAGCACAATCCGGGCGAGCGAAATGGAACACCGGCGCCGGTGATTACTTTCAACTAGTTATCCCTTAAATTGCTCATGCTGGGAGGGGAGTGAAAGTGGAAGCACAGCAAGAACTCGCCGTTAAAGTGGTTCCAACTTCTTGTGGATATACAGAACGAAAAAAAAACTCCCGACAGCCTCTTTATACCCGCTGTCATTCTCATCGTTGTTTTACGTGATTTTCCACCACGTGAGAATCCACGTGGTAACGCAGGCGAGACGATAATGGTCCGCAAACTTTAGTGCGCTGTCCTTTTCACTGCCGCTCGACGTGCCTATCCCCACGACGCCGTGTCACGATCATCGTAGCCTATCAGCATCTTCGTGCCGGATACTCGATTTCCAAGATACGACTACGAGTGCGTCCGAAAGCTTCCAGCGATAACAGTCCACAGTATCTTCTTTTTTTCGTTCCTCTTTGCCCGTCCGACGAGAGGGAACTAATTTTCCTCACTCACTCGCTTCCGACCATACATGCGAAATGGAAATGGCGTGCCAGACCAGCATAATGTCTCCATCCCATCTCCGACGGAACCATCGCCGGTTGGGCTTTACTTGGCCGAGCAACCCAAACCAACAAAAAAAAAAACAACAACACTGAAACCACCCTCGGGAGTGCTATCATCTCTATCGGAGCCGGCCGCCCGAGCGCACGGGACGTGATAAAAACTCCCGCTCGTTTTGGACTATTTTCGAACGAATTTTGAGCTCCTCTGGCGAGAGAAACCAGCGCCACCGGTACGGGTAACTTTTGACGGTTTGATGGATGTTGTCGAGGTTTACCGTGTTACTATCCGTTCTCCGTGTGGGTTTTTTTTCTGTTGCGCTCCTTCCGCCGAACGCTGAAAGATAGCGAATCGGCAAGGAAACAGAGAACTGGGAGGGGAAGACAAACAACATCACCCGCACAAGACACTCACCGACCGAACGGTGTTTCGATTTTATGGAATACCGTTGAAAAGCTAAAACAAGTTTTTCCGCTTTACCCACGGCCACTGCGTTGGCCGGAAGCGCATTCGTACCGGGACGCTCGCTGACCATCGGCTATGATTCCTGAGCATCGTTTTTATTTTCTTCATCCCGGCAACAGCACGAAAGCGGAATCGTAACGTCTGACCGGTTGTTAAGTTGGTGTTGTAAGCTTGTTTGTTTTTGCCCGATGCTTTAAATTCGACACGAAAACTTCATCCACTTTATCACCCGCCAGTCCGATCCCTCATTCGTCCGTTCGTTCGTTCGTGTACTGTTGACAGGGCCGTGCACAACACGGTCGAAAGGTAGCACGGTACAGACGCTGGTACTGGAGATGAAGCCGTCGGAGTTGGTTTAATGAGCGAGTGTAATTTGAAAAGGAATGCTCGTGACTGGACGTGACTTCGCACGAACGTGCTAAGACTATTCGTTGAAAGATTTGTCATGATTGATTTACTCTTCGTTAGAGTGGAGTTAATGTCACCGGTGACACATACTGATGGTTTTATTAGCTTCTGGCAGATGGTTGACATAATGAACAAGCTTTCAGGAGTGGTTAATCGCCCTGCTGTTTAAACCTTCGTATGGGCATACGATGTTTGCACTTTCAAAGTGACGTTTGCCTCGAGCCTTCTACAATCAAACACTGTAACAGGATTCATAGTCTCTTGAATAAACTCCGAACGATGAAAAACATATCTGTTTTCACCCTTGACATTTCGTTCACCCTTCGATAAACACTTTTTGCCACTTTTTGAACTAAAAAAACATAACAAATCCAACACGTTTAATTGAAGATAAAAAGCTCAATCAAAAGGGGGATGCCATAAAAATTAAATGATTCACTCCGACACCGGTCTCTTTGTTCGGCCAACTGTGTGTTCCAGTTGCAAGAGCTAACTAGGTGCCATTTTGTTACTCCCGGCAGTACCGCCCCCGGTCAGCACCGGTTCACAGCATAAGTCTCGAGAGTGAAATAAATAATTCATTCCTCTCACACAAACATACAAAAAAAACCACCAAGGAGGCGTTGGAATCGGAGAAACCGAGTGTACCGAGCAGCGAGCGAATGGAACGGGAAGCCTATGCAAACGAAGCCCAACCGCAGCTATCTTCCTTCTCCAATTGCTGCGGACTGCTGGCCGGTGCTGCTTGGTTGGAGCGGCGGTTGCTGTATGGGTTTCCCCGAGACGGGGGGAACGACTTCTCCTTGATTGTCCCCTTGAGACGACAATGACGGTCCAATCTTCTTTCAATCTCGGGACAAACTTCATCTCGGAACGGTACTTCTTTTTTCGCTCGCTCGGCGTTGGAGCGTTGGACCTCCGCCGGCGGCTGCTGCCACCGCCGCCACGGGAAAAAGGGATCGAGTGCTGGAGAAAAGGTCAACACACAGAAGCCCTCGAAAGTTGTGCCGGAGAAGGTGGTTTTGCTAATGTTATCTTTATGCTGCGTGATTGTCCTTATCATCGGAAAGTGTCGTGAGACTATCTGCGCGACCTGTGTTTCCGAGTGGTCTGTTACTACGTCGAATGGAGGGTTGTGGGTTTGTCCTGCGAAATTCTTCCATTGCGGCGAAAATATATTTTCTTTACTTTTTTTTTCTTGCACACTTCTTCAGCGAAGAGCAGTACCACCAAATAGTATAACTAAACCTGTGTGCGACCCGAGTCAATTAACCCGAGGTAAATGTCTCACACTGCCGTCGCAGTGCCGTTGGTGTAACCGATTCGTGTAACCGGTCCCTGTGCGAGAAAACACATCCGTACATGTTTTATGATAAAAATTAAATGATCCACTCCGACACCGGTCTCTTTGTTCGGCCAACTGTGTGTTCCAGTTGCAAGAGCTAACTAGGTGCCATTTTGTTACTCCCGGCAGTACCGCCCCCGGTCAGCACCGGTTCACAGCATAAGTCTCGAGAGTGAAATAAATAATTCATTCCTCTCACACAAACATACAAAAAAAACCACCAAGGAGGCGTTGGAATCGGAGAAACCGAGTGTACCGAGCAGCGAGCGAATGGAACGGGAAGCCTATGCAAACGAAGCCCAACCGCAGCTATCTTCCTTCTCCAATTGCTGCGGACTGCTGGCCGGTGCTGCTTGGTTGGAGCGGCGGTTGCTGTATGGGTTTCCCCGAGACGGGGGGAACGACTTCTCCTTGATTGTCCCCTTGAGACGACAATGACGGTCCAATCTTCTTTCAATCTCGGGACAAACTTCATCTCGGAACGGTACTTCTTTTTTCGCTCGCTCGGCGTTGGAGCGTTGGACCTCCGCCGGCGGCTGCTGCCACCGCCGCCACGGGAAAAAGGGATCGAGTGCTGGAGAAAAGGTCAACACACAGAAGCCCTCGAAAGTTGTGCCGGAGAAGGTGGTTTTGCTAATGTTATCTTTATGCTGCGTGATTGTCCTTATCATCGGAAAGTGTCGTGAGACTATCTGCGCGACCTGTGTTTCCGAGTGGTCTGTTACTACGTCGAATGGAGGGTTGTGGGTTTGTCCTGCGAAATTCTTCCATTGCGGCGAAAATATATTTTCTTTACTTTTTTTTTCTTGCACACTTCTTCAGCGAAGAGCAGTACCACCAAATAGTATAACTAAACCTGTGTGCGACCCGAGTCAATTAACCCGAGGTAAATGTCTCACACTGCCGTCGCAGTGCCGTTGGTGTAACCGATTCGTGTAACCGGTCCCTGTGCGAGAAAACACATCCGTACATGTTTTATGATGCCTCCACCGTCAAACACCGAACAGCTCGCGCGTAAATCATTTCACACGCAATAGCACCCCGGCACGAAGGAGCACGAATTTCTTTTCGGTTAGTAACTGGCTCCTGGTTGCGGATGTTCCGACTTCCTGCTTCCGATGCGGAGTACTGCACACAAAAATTTACGACCCGTCCGTGATTGCCAGCCAGACGAGAATGGGGGAACGTTTGGGCAAATGTTTGATCTGCTCCGTTCATTTCATGTCGCC
>KZ073076.1:112551-123793 GCA_002091845.1 Anopheles cracens
CTGCCATCGTCACCGTACGCATCGCTTCCCCGTCATAAAGCTTCAATTTATGGATGGTTCTATTAAGGCGTTTCGTTTTTGGTTCCAGTTTTGGTCGGCTTATGCGCCTTGCTCGTCGCAACATTTGGACGCAGTGCAATTAACGCTGGAGCAGATCGATCTGATCCGACGGTTAGTCAACCTGTACCCGCAGCACATGGCGTTAGTCACGACAGCCGATGGTAAGTAATCTTTCTTCAATATAGCATGGATACATTTCCTTGGTATCTACGAAAGCGGTAGGAACTAGAAAAAGGAGTTGAAAATGTTTCTGTATTATGAGTTCTCCGCATGTTCTCAACCATTCTGAATGAATGCAATTTACACGACATCTTCTGAGTGATTCACTGTGTTAAGATGGTTGACATAATGAACAAGCTTTCAGGAGTGGTTAATCGCCCTGCTGTTTAAACCTTCGTATGGGCATACGATGTTTGAACTTTCAAAGTGACGTTTGCCTCGAGCCTTCTACAATCAAACACTGTAACAGGATTCATAGTCTCTTGAATAAGCTCCGAACGATGAAAAACGTATCTGTTTTCAAGGGGTATGATCCATCACCCTTGACATTTCGTTTACCCTTCGATAAACACACGGCCACTTTTTTAACTAAAAATACATAACAAATCCAACACGTTTAATTGAAGATAAAAAGCTCAATCAAAAGGGGGATGCCATAAAAATTAAATGATTCACTCCGACACCGGTCTCTTTGTTCGGCCAACTGTGTGTTCCAGTTGCAAGAGCTAACTAGGTGCCATTTTGTTACTCCCGAATGTGCAACTTACTGGAGGAACGGGCATATGCGTGGTGTAGCGGGGGTTTACCGGGTGTTTGATTTTTACCGCCCTAAGTGGGATGTGCCATTGAAGATATTAACCGTTTTTTTATAAAGAGTGCTTGGGTGGCTGGGTTTTTTGAACGACGAGTTTTTCAAGGCAAATTGTTACGCCAACATTTACGAGCGTTTCAAAACGATTTTTTTATTATTAAAATTGGAAGAGTTCGGATCTTATTTTTTATTAATAATCATAATTAATTCTGACGAACCACAGTTGCATCTGTCAAGGGAGTTTTCCTTTTTCGTCTAGCTTAACACTGTCCATCAAGACCATCCGTGCTGGTCAGGAATACAAATGAGGGAGTCTGTGGCCATCAACATGTTCCAGAAATAACCGACATATTGTGTCATCCGAGGGCATTTATTGGCCATTCTTTCGAAACAGCCATTTGAATGCAAGAATCAACCTCAACGAGAGAACGCTGGTCTCTTGAAACACTCCGCAACGCTGCAAGGACCGACAGCTAGCATTGAGCTTTGCGAGTGAAATGCCCTTCGAAATGTCCTCTAAGCTCGAGAGCACAACATAGTAGCCCGGTTTTTTGCTTGTGCTGACCTATCCCACCACCTGTCCAGAGTGGGACGGCGAATCGTGGGCGTGTGTGTGTGTCTGGTGCAATTTCAACCGAAAAGTCCGCTCCGGCCAGTCGAAGACGATCGTGCCCGTGGACGTGACTCCATCATCTTCGGACGGCGAGTTATTCATTCCCGTCCCCGGTGGTGGTGATATCTCCACATGCTGGCAGTGTCCGGATCCGGGTTTGAGTGGGAACATGATGGATGCATCACTTGCACACCGCCTGATTGCACACTGAATTGCAACAGATTTTTGGTCAAGCACGGCGAGCTGAAGCCAACGAACCGGAATGACCATATGGCGGAAGGTAGCTTTTTATGTTTTTTTTTGTTAGGAACATATGACTCTAAGTGTGAGCAATAGAAACGACGAACCGAGCGAAACTCGCTGAAGAAGAGTAATTTCTTGTGTCAGTTAAAAATGTGTGATGTTGGAAAATTGCTTTCGCCGTCTCATCCGCACCGTAAGCCGTCTGTCTGATTTTTAAGAACACACGCCGGCTCACCGGTTTGCATAGCGAGTAAAAACATAATGAGTTGCGAAATGGCATTCCACGGCCGTATTGTGTGCCTCGGAAACCCCGGCCTCGGTGGGTGATGTACAGCGATCGCTTAATCATGTGCGAGCGGGAGACAGGCAACGCTTCAGTGGATGGATGGATGGTGTGATTTTCGAGATGGAATCGCGACCGGCCCGTGGCGGGATCGCGTTGTGATTGGATCAAATATTTCACCGCTGCAGCAGTCCAGGGCAGAGCAGTGACGAACTCTCGCAAAACGCTGTGTTTTCCGTCTGGCGGAGACTACCGGGCACCGGGGGAAGGATATGATACGTTGATACTTTCTTTCCACCGTTTCGGCTCGCTCGTTCCGTACGTATACAGCGCGACAGATTCCAGCGAGCTGGCTTTCAATTCATCTTCACTTGGGGAGAGATTTTTTGTGCCCTTAAAGTTCCTCGTTACGGACACGGGTTGTTTTTTGTGGACGTGTGTGTGTGTGTGCGCACGATGTCGCAGTCTTTTTGAACCAGTCTCATCGGTGAACCATCCCGAGGGTCTGTCTTTGATAAATGGTACGACATTTATTCTGAGCTTCATATATATTTCATCCATCTGTTGCCCCTCGTTGTTCGGGCGGGTGGTGGGAAAAAAAGATGAAACCTAGTGGGTGGAATGATTTTTGATGGAGCCCAGCGCTGTGAGAACGGTTCCGACTGCGAGCAAAAACGTATCTTCTCATCAAGTTTGTTTTTAGCAGCTTTGCTCTGGATGCACGAAGACGTCACTGTTTCGGTCGATTCTTGAGCTTCTTTTAATAGTTCTCTTTCCATGTGAAGTGTTTATCACGAGCAAAACGCTCTCATCTCTTCGGCATTTTTTTTATAAATCATATAACATCTTTAAGTTGAGTGTTAATTAAAACATAGTGCTCTCAAAACAATACATTTACCGCTCTCATGATATCAGCACTAATTAGAATCAGTAGAGATTTTAGAGCACAATCTTGCCACGCTCGTTCGTCAGTGGTACTCACCGGGGTGTCCTTAATGGATAAAAGCGATGCTCCAGGGAAGCAGATAATCCGGACTGTGCCGTGCCGAAAATTATTTGCTCCAACTGTTCCGCGGAACATAAACAGCCAGGGCAGTTGTTAAGGAAAAGTAGAAGAAAAGAAAAACGAATGAGGGGCGAAAAAACGCACGCCTGGGAAAGAATGCAGAAACAAATGCACCACTTCCTTAACGAAGATTGTTGCGCAAGAAAGTTGCTATGATGATTGGGTTAGAAATATTAACTAGAATGAAAAATTCTTTTCAAAATAATTATGAAAGTATTATTTTTTTGTTATATTTTGTCCCTTTCGTCACCTACCTATTTTAAACTTACTTTTGATGTAATTTATATGTTTCAGACCCGTTTGAAAGCAGAAATCAAACATATCATTCATCTGTTTTCAATAATGAATAGCTCCACATGTTCATGCCTCTTTACATGGTAGAGACTAGTTCAGCAAACTTTTTCGAAGATTATATCATTGGGATAGTGCACAACTTTTGAGCTTCGTTACTTAGTGAGCAGAAGTTCTGGGTAAGTCGGTTTTGGCTATTCGTCTGCAAACAGGAATAAGTTATCCAAAGTGAGGAAGGAGTGCTGATGATAGATATGATCAGCGACCAGCATACACGCTTCCCACCGACACACTACCGTGCTGGACATTGGATCGCGCTCGGAAGAGGCCTTCGTTTCGCCTGTGCCAAACTTTGTCGTCGCTGGTGCAAAGTGGGCATCGCCCGGGAAAGTACACGGTGTAACGAGATGATTAAATTTCGTACAATTACTAAGCAGACTTTCGTATAACAACACATTATAAAGTTTGTACACATTGTACACAAGCCGAATCTCAAGAAAAGGTAAGAGATTCAGAAATATAACGATTACTATCAGTGTGTTTAAAATTAAAAATAAGACGTTACTCTCTTCAATACGCTGACCTTTCCGCCACTAATTTTCTCTCCCACCCGGCACAAGTGGCAATAAACTGAGACACAAGCAAGCAGACCGTACTCTAAACGTTCGCACTAAGAGCACTGTTCAAAGACATAATATTTCACCATTATTATCCTGCCGCAGAGCCTTCTCCACCGTTTGCGAGCCTATGCGAAGCAGAGCAAAAAAGGCGACACAACCCGGCTGGGGCTGTACAAAAAGTGCGCACACTTTGCTAGTAGCTGTTGTCGTTGCGTGTGTTTTATTTCGTTTCGTTAGCCCGGTGAATGCTGAAACGCATTAACATGGCAGCAAATGCTGTCGTTCGCACCGTGGTGCGGAACATAGCGACAAGATGGTAGATAATTGTTTGCAGAAAACAACTGTAATTTATTATATTTATGAACTTCCCGCGTGTAACTTTTTCTCTTTTGTTGTTTTTTGTTTTGTTTTTGGCTGGTTGTGTGCTTATGCGCAAAGACCTGGGATGCTGTGTTGAGAAAGGAGTCACTTTACGAACGTTGTGGTTAAAACATTGTTTCACCAGGGAGGCTTATCATGGTTGCTCTTTATTGAGTCCTGCCGCTGACAGGAGTCGGCGAGGGTCTGTTGATACTCCTAAGCGCTAAGTACCGAGGATGCCGCTGAGTGCACCTTTTGTCTTTTGCGCTGAAACATGCACGATAAACACATGCACAGTGATATAGAGAGCGATGCAACTGATAAGAACTTGTTCTAACGTATTGAAGTAAAATATTAAAGGCTTGTTTATAACACAGCAGTTTTGTTTTGGTACTGCATATCATAACAATTTTTCAAGTGACAAGGAAAAAAGACTAACTAGAATGAAAAATTCTTTTCAAAATAATTATGAAAGTATTATTTTTTTGTTATATTTTGTCCCTTTCGTCACCTACCTATTTTAAACTTACTTTTGATGTAATTTATATGTTTCAGACCCGTTTGAAAGCAGAAATCAAACATATCATTCATCTGTTTTCAATAATGAATAGCTCCACATGTTCATGCCTCTTTACATGGTAGAGACTAGTTCAGCAAACTTTTTCGAAGATTATATCATTGGGATAGTGCACAACTTTTGAGCTTCGTTACTTAGTGAGCAGAAGTTCTGGGTAAGTCGGTTTTGGCTATTCGTCTGCAAACAGGAATAAGTTATCCAAAGTGAGGAAGGAGTGCTGATGATAGATATGATCAGCGACCAGCATACACGCTTCCCACCGACACACTACCGTGCTGGACATTGGATCGCGCTCGGAAGAGGCCTTCGTTTCGCCTGTGCCAAACTTTGTCGTCGCTGGTGCAAAGTGGGCATCGCCCGGGAATACTTTCTTTCCACCGTTTCGGCTCGCTCGTTCCGTACGTATACAGCGCGACAGATTCCAGCGAGCTGGCTTTCAATTCATCTTCACTTGGGGAGAGATTTTTTGTGCCCTTAAAGTTCCTCGTTACGGACACGGGTTGTTTTTTGTGGACGTGTGTGTGTGTGTGCGCACGATGTCGCAGTCTTTTTGAACCAGTCTCATCGGTGAACCATCCCGAGGGTCTGTCTTTGATAAATGGTACGACATTTATTCTGAGCTTCATATATATTTCATCCATCTGTTGCCCCTCGTTGTTCGGGCGGGTGGTGGGAAAAAAAGATGAAACCTAGTGGGTGGAATGATTTTTGATGGAGCCCAGCGCTGTGAGAACGGTTCCGACTGCGAGCAAAAACGTATCTTCTCATCAAGTTTGTTTTTAGCAGCTTTGCTCTGGATGCACGAAGACGTCACTGTTTCGGTCGATTCTTGAGCTTCTTTTAATAGTTCTCTTTCCATGTGAAGTGTTTATCACGAGCAAAACGCTCTCATCTCTTCGGCATTTTGTTTTTTTTAATAAATCATACAACATCTTTAAGTTGAGTGTTAATTAAAACATAGTGCTCTCAAAACAATACATTTACCGCTCTCATGATATCAGCACTAATTAGAATCAGTAGAGATTTTAGAGCACAATCTTGCCACGCTCGTTCGTCAGTGGTACTCACCGGGGTGTCCTTAATGGATAAAAGCGATGCTCCAGGGAAGCAGATAATCCGGACTGTGCCGTGCCGAAAATTATTTGCTCCAACTGTTCCGCGGAACATAAACAGCCAGGGCAGTTGTTAAGGAAAAGTAGAAGAAAAGAAAAACGAATGAGGGGCGAAAAAACGCACGCCTGGGAAAGAATGCAGAAACAAATGCACCACTTCCTTAACGAAGATTGTTGCGCAAGAAAGTTGCTATGATGATTGGGTTAGAAATATAAATAATAACGAAAACTTCTCGAAAAGATCGCTGCTTAAGGAACCAGTGGGGGAGGCGTGCGCGAAAAGGGGTGAACAAATCACGAGAAAAATGTAGCATCAAAGAGCAAAAACGAGCTATTCAGTACGAGCGCGGAGGTGACCGGGGAGAGCAAACGATCCTTCCGAATCCCGGGAAGGCACGGGCGCGAGGTCAAGATTGTGAAACTTTGCTGCTCGGAATTCGGGGCTGGGAACGCAGAACACAGAACCTGGGGCATTAAGCGTCGAGGGGTTTAGTGGTGTGCAGCGTGCTGTGCAAAGGAAGTGCAAAAAAGCGACGTACCGAGTATCTGATGATGGAGTTGCTGTTTTCTCATTTGTTTCGTATTATTCTAGCATGCGCAAAGTTTTATGAAAATTCCGAACAATAGCTGAAGAGTGCCCCGTTCTCGTTCCCACTGGCTGCGAATAACGAGTAATCCACGGTGCAGGTTTTAATGGGAGCTCTCGTTAAAGGTTAGTTAGCTTGGGATGCAACTATCGTGGAGAGTGATTTGTTGTACACGGTGTAACGAGATGATTAAATTTCGTACAATTACTAAGCAGACTTTCGTATAACAACACATTATAAAGTTTGTACAAGTGTGAAAATTTAATATTAATGCTTGCTGCACCCAGCTATACGTTAACAGACTGCAACTTGCAATGGGGCACGTACATGGGCGGCATGTGTTTGCTTTGGTCTCGGTTCAAAATATACACCGGGCGGTGCATTTGTTCATATGGTAGGACGCAAAACTTTGCCCAGATTGTCCCGCGCCCGGTGTGAAATGGAACGAAACACGGGCGAAGTACCGGGCATTCGTATTCGGACCGGGAAATTGCGCGGCCGAGGTAGAATTATGAAGTTTTGTTCGCCGGTTCGCCACCACCGGAGCGACAATTTCGGTGTTCGAGAATAATCTTTTGCAAAGGTTTATGCCGTATGGGAAAAAGTTACAAGCCGCCTCATGATTCATTCGTCCGCTGCACATAACTTCGATCTGCTCCAGTGGCTTACTTCGGTACGGCAGAGACTGTATCGTCATATGTTGGAATGTCAATGCAGGAGCAGGAGCAAAGCGGATAGGAATGAATTTTTCATACTCATGGTAGTTCAAACATTACTTTAGAACGGGGACATCTGAAAGTTACAGCTTCTTGCTAGAATTACTTATCATATATTGAAGAGTATTGCATGGCCTGCAGAACGTAGGATATTGACAATTTTCTTTCATTTAGTGGAAAGATGACGTTAAAATGTTAAAATGTAGCATTTGCGTTTATAGTGGATATTAGAACCAAAAGTATAAAAGGGCTTAAATCACGTGATTTATCATTTCATTAAGAAACCAGACAACTCCTTCTTAAAAACACATGTCGGAAAAGGGATTAGTTATTCAAAATGGTAATCCACGTTGAATGATAAATTGGCCATGAGCTCCGTAATTAAATCGTAAAGTCTTGTCCTCGTACGGGCTAAATACACGAAACCAGTACGTTTCACACGTACAGCCAAATGGGGAACTGCAGTGGCAGTAAAGTTTCCTAGCGAACAAATCAAAGTGAGCCGGTTAGTTAGGGCATTCGTGAATAAATATGAGACATTTACGATCTCGATACACGTCCGCCGAAACGTGAACACCCGGTCGCGGAAGCTTTGGCGCAAAACCCAAACGCAAGCGTGTAAGTTTGCAGCTAACGAGAAAGCTTTTAGATTAATGTGCAATTTCATGCACCAGCTGCTTTTCCGGCATCAGGACGCCGAGTGCCCTGCGGTATGTTTTTCTTCCCCCCGGAGCGGCCGGGGCGCATGGAGTGTCTCTGCGGCACGATTTCTTCCGGGAGCGTGTAGCGAAGATACCGCTCGGCAGATCGAGCCCTTCCTCCCAGGCGAAAGGCGCAACTTGAAATCTAAACTCCCCGAAGACAGCCCCGTGGAAGCGAGTGGCTGTGCCCGGAGCAGCTCCATCACGTTGAGTGTTTCGTTTCATCCTGGTTGGGAAGTGTGCGCCGTGTCCTTGGGTGAGTTTGCTTCTGCAGTAGCGAAAAATGACATCGTCATCGGTTAGTGCTGGCCTATTTACAATGGCACCGTTTGCAATCATGTCGCGCCAGCAGCAGCGGTGGTAACATTAGGTGAGACCCTAAGTGTTGAGAGTGACAAATTTTACACCGAAAACCATTCCCCATCATGCCGCAAAGCTGAGTGGTATGTTTGTTCTTGCACGGGCCCTTTGTTTGCTCTATAAATGACAGCCATTAGGAAGTGGATGAATGTGCTGCGAGTGTGTCTTTGTGCGCTTAAGTAGTCACACGCTGCATAATTAACTGAATGGAATTCTGGTAGGGAACACGTCCTTCCAAAAGTTGATATCGATGCATCTGAAATGTGACTCCTTTTAGAAATGCACATTTTTCTCATCAAATCCGATACCGGATAGATATCACCGGGATGAGTGACGTTGAGGTTAGCGGTTCTGCCAAAGATAAAACCGAACGGAGTGGGTTTGCAAGAGGCAAGTTTTGGCAAAGTTCGGAGCAGAAATGATGTTTACCCAGTCACTGCGTATCCGACTGTTAGTTTTCCGATCACACACATGATCCCGAAGCAATGGCGACAGCATGCGGAAATAAAAGATCATAAAAGAAAGTCAGCCTCTGATACCGACGTGGCTTCGTCAGATCGTATCAAGCAGAGACAAAGCAGTGGGGGAGAACATGTCACGTTTCACGTGTTCGGGGGGCAAATGCAGAATCGAATCGAATATTTTGCTCGGTGTGATGACTTGTGATGTGTGTTCGATTGGGAATGTGTTCTGTCAGGGGTTTGATATAGTGACATAACACATTTCGTTTGTCAATCGAAAAAAAATGGAATCAGCTTTTTTGAAAGTGCATTCCATATGGCTGTATGGTTGCAGCTACAATGAATGTGTTATATACATACCCTTTCGTGTCACGGAGTTATTTCGTAGGTAAAATCTGATCAAATATGATCAAAGCTCTCTAACGCATATGGAAACAGAAAACCAGTTAATTTCGTATAATAGAAACTATTCCATGTACATTATTTATTCCAGTTTCCAGTGAGTTCCATGTACATTGTTTATTAGTCAATTTTATTTCATAATTTTAGAAACATCTATAAATCATATCTCGTTAAAATGAACACATCCTTCAACAAGTGTTAAAAAGTATTTGCTGTACGATATCTCATATCCTGGAGCGCTGAGCGTCTCACGGGGCAGTGTGTACTACGCATTTTAACATCTCCTTGTAATACAGACGAACAATACATCCCGTTGAATTTTTCATCGGAACCACCACCATATCACGTAGGATCCGTTGAAAGCGCCCCGTAATGAGCACACTCTACGGTAACCCAAATCCACCGCTTTTATCGCGTCCACCTCGAGAAAGGATCCCATAAGTTTTCATCACTTCAAAAATGTCTACGATCTCAACGTAGAATCATGCTTCGAATACGAGCTTCGTTCATGCGACGGCTCTAAGGGAAGGATGTTTTGGGAAAAGGAGGATTACCTTTTATGTTGGCCATATATATTTTAGCTGGCAATGTTGAAATGTTTTCTATCCGTGCTTGAGCAAGATAAAAAAGGAAACAAGATACAGGCTATTCGGTACGGCATATTCGGCTACCAGTTCCACTGCAAGTAGCCAGCCACCGGCGGACGGAATGCTACAGAGCAGAGTTTTCCGGGTTTTGCCGTACACATTTTCACGTTTCCGCTTCATTTATTTGCGCTACGGATAGCATTCGTGTGGGAATGTTGCTCATGCCTCAAAACTTCAAACCCCTTAGTTCGGCGGAAGTCTGTTGTGCTTCGGCCGTGGGAGACCGCTGACCAATGGAAAGGAAAAATGTGTTGTTATGTAGCAGCGAACAGTACAGGCAAGCGAAGCCAAAATCCATCTCCTCCGCCCGTGGCCGGTCGAAAGATGACTGATTATGGGGATGAAATTGAATTGCAGGTTTCGCTCTGTTTCGCCCATTACACGCATTAAAAGCATTTTTCCGGTATCGTCGGAGAAAGGGCCACTAGGGGGATGGTATGTTCAAGTACAGGCTGATTGTTGTGGTGTTGTGAGCTTATTTTCCACGAAGGCAAAGCAATATGTTGCGATGGTTGGTTGGTTCGGATGGCATGTCGGAACGTTGGAACGTCCGGAAGGGAGCTCAACATAATTGGTTCAAGGAGTAAGCGACAATAATGTGGATAATAGCAAAACAAATGGTTTCGATGAAATTACGATCAATCCGTTTCCGGTTCCATGCAGGAATGGAGCAGATGGCATTTTGCGCATTAGTTATTTTTAGATTTAGATACTTACTGTGATGGACCAATGGAAAAATTCTAAAAAAATGAGGAACAAAATGAAAACAAAATTGTTTTAACAGCATTTTTACCAGTAATTACATAAATGCCCAAAAGAAAGGCAATCTGAACGAAGAAATGTTAAAATTAATCCCGTTTAAATACTTAATCTGCCCAGCTAACGACATGCACAAGCAGAGCATCTGTTAAAGTAAAAGCTTTTACGTGCAGCCCACATTCATTTGCTGCTTTGTGGAAAATATCTCGAAACTTTCTTCATCTTCTACGGTGCCGAACGAAAAAGTCCTTAAACTCATCCCCGGCGACGGAACGATGATGGATTCGTGATCATGCAAAAACATGCCCAACAGCTCGAAGTGGTCGACCCTAAAGAGGGGCGAATGTTTGCGATTTCGTTCGTGTAACAGCACGGCGCTGTTCGTACTGCGGAGAAGGGCCCGATGTTACGACCAAAGCAAACACCAACATACCATAAAGCGTCGTGCGGGGAACGGCCAAGCTCGGTTCGATGGATGGAAGACCGATACATGTCCGTTGCCTCGGCCCACCTTCCAACGATGATTGATGAGGAAAATGAATGGAAATGAAAGGATCAGAGCGAAGGGTATCG
>KZ073076.1:123803-141845 GCA_002091845.1 Anopheles cracens
GCAAGCGAGACAGTGGGAGGAAAACGTACGATAAATTTTCACCCGTAAGATTTATGGGAGTGTCGACCCGCATAAGTTGCCCGGGCCGGGGGTTTGCTGCATTTCCGGCATGGCTTTCGATCATGCTGTTTAGCAGGGCGCCAGAATGCTTCCCCACCCAACGCCGAAGGCAGCGCAGTTCGCGAAGTGGTGAAAATCATTTGCGTGATTTTCACATGCCACACGGGCGACTTATCTTTTATCGTGCTCGTCGCGAAAGAAAGCAAGAACACAACACGATCGAATGTTGATGTGACTTTCAAATGTTTATTAAACAATTTATTTATAGCTTCTTTTTCGTCTCTGTCTATCCAACACATAATTCACTCCGTTTCGCTTTCGTTCGTGTCCTATTAGTTCCATTTGCTTACGTTTTCGGATATACTCTCATTTTTAACTGGTTCCATGCAATTGTCCGGGTTGTCTCAACCCCTTTTCTTCTTTGCTCGCTAATGCCCGACCTAATCCTCTGTACAAGCTGGTAGACTGTGCGCCTGAGCCCGGGCAGTTACTCCTAGTTTTGGAAACGTTTACTTTGGTCTCATTTCAATATTTTCCCATCCCGTTTACGGGATAGTTAGACTACAAAAAACGATCTGCATTTGGCATTCTGTGGAAAATGAGGAAATTTCTGTGAGTTGTTCGTGTGTGAAAATGAAAACAAAATGTGAAAAAAATCACTAATGGAATGTCGGTGAAAGAACTGAGCCAACTGAGCCTGCCCTCAACCGGGTCCGTGGAGAGATGGATCTTTGTTGTTTGTTTACTAGCGGTACGTTACTGATTGTTGTACGAGCTACATTTGGAGAGATATTTTGTTTTTATTCCTTGCTATGAATTAAATTCTTCCGACCGTATTTAGTATGCATTGACAATAAACTACATATAATACAACTCTGTACGCACTCCGACACTCCCCGACAACGCGGGCTAGAATTTGTTCAAAGTAATCTAATTTACAAACACTTCGATAGCCTAACATTCTGCTTCATTATTTGATGTTTTGTTTGTGTGTATTGTTACACGATGCTTTTTTGAGCCTTTGTCTCTTCGATCGATGACGAACTAAAAATGGAACTCATTTCATTTTCGCAATTCCCCACCTCTTTCACTTTATTACCACAAGAACGAAAAATGTTCTGCCCACCCCGGGATCCAACGTGGCACAATGAGCCACAGCGGGCTGTAATCGATGTGCCATAAGCTTTACCAACGATAATTGCCCTCCCCGTGATCTTTGACCCGTTGGTGCCTCCAGTGGTGGGTCCGGTTGAGGTTCTTCTTCGAGGCATAAATCTGGATTTTAACCATTGCGGCGTGATAAATCAATCAGCTGGCAATCGATCGAGACCTGCACGAGCAGCAGCGGATGCAAACGGCAACAGCGTTTTATTTCCTTTGTGACATGATGTTTTTATTGTTATTTAAACCCGACCTGGCTGGTAGAACGCGTTGCGAACGGTGTGATTTAATGTGTTTATGTTTTATTACACGCACCCCCGTTTCTCGCTGGTTGGACGGGGTCATTTCTGATGGGTGGTAGTTAAAGATGATGGATGGAAATGAGGTGCCCATGTTGGACATGCACCGATATGAACAAAGCAAAACAAAAAAACAGGGCAGATATGTGGAGATTAACATACCTGGTCGAATATAACGCTTACACGACCGCTATACGACTTATGTACAGATCGTTCGACTTGAATTGTAATTTAATTTACAAAATGACTTGCGTTTATTGCACGTGGTTTTTGTGTGTGTAATACGACGAGAAAAGCGGGGATGACAGTTGGTGAGTGAAAAAATCATTCTGAAATCGTTCAAGTTCCAGTGAAGTAGTGTTCGATGAGGCAAGTTGAAAGGATTCAGGTTGGGGTTTGGTTTCGTTTGCACGTATTGTTGTAAGCTGGGTTTTAATACAAATATATCACATTTCGATTTGACGAGTTTTTTCTCCACCGCATTGCAGTGTGTACGCCGTGGAGAACCTAACAGAGAACGGAATATGTAACGAATGCAGGCGAGAGGAGTTATGGAGGATGCATGAAAACATAAAGGAATCGAGGTGGGCGTTGTAGTTGCATTAACAGAATGGCAGCTGATTGATTTCATCACCCGCAGTGGTGGTTACTTTTTTCCATACACTGAAAATTAATCAAGTATCAGAGGAGACCATATCATGCTCGAAATCGATCGCTTCTGATTCGCGTTTAAACCGTTTCGTTCCGTTAGTGTGTGTATCACTGCTACATGACAGTATATGTACAATACCCTACCATACTTTTGCATCTACCGATTTGAAGATTTTCGTTAGAACACGAGAGGTTCTTCTTCGAGGCATAAATCTGGATTTTAACCATTGCGGCGTGATAAATCAATCAGCTGGCAATCGATCGAGACCTGCACGAGCAGCAGCGGATGCAAACGGCAACAGCGTTTTATTTCCTTTGTGACATGATGTTTTTATTGTTATTTAAACCCGACCTGGCTGGTAGAACGCGTTGCGAACGGTGTGATTTAATGTGTTTATGTTTTATTACACGCACCCCCGTTTCTCGCTGGTTGGACGGGGTCATTTCTGATGGGTGGTAGTTAAAGATGATGGATGGAAATGAGGTGCCCATGTTGGACATGCACCGATATGAACAAAGCAAAACAAAAAAACAGGGCAGATATGTGGAGATTAACATACCTGGTCGAATATAACGCTTACACGACCGCTATACGACTTATGTACAGATCGTTCGACTTGAATTGTAATTTAATTTACAAAATGACTTGCGTTTATTGCACGTGGTTTTTGTGTGTGTAATACGACACGGTTCTGGTGGATTGGTTCGATGGTGTGTGGAAGAGTGAGGGTGTGGTTGCCGAAACCGGTGGCACTTCATCACGTGCGCGGACCGGAGTAGCGGCAGTACGAGCGGCCGAGAATATCTTCCGGTGGTATCGATTGGTCGATCGGGAGCATGCCCTGGGCTTCGAGCTGATCTCTTATCTGGTGAAGGGGGGGTCAGATGGTTGTAGCCAGTGTCGGCGTGATGCCCCAAGCAATAGGACGGAAGACGCTTACCTGTTCAACTTGTCGGAACACTCGTATAAGATTTCTACCGGCTAGCTTCGCTATGTCCTCCTCGGTCCACCGTTCTGATTCTAGCAGTTCTGCGAACAGGTAAGGATACCTGGAGACATCCTCTAAACCTTGTGGTACTCTGTGGGAGGATGAAGCAAACGAAGCGTTAGGGAATCGATGGCGGGGCACTCTTTATCGCGCGGTTTCACTTACAAATTCACCCCGTCATATCCGGCGCCGATACCGACATGATCGACTCCGGCCACATCTCTGATGTGGTTAATGTGTGCTGCATAAAATAAGCATACATTACGATGTTAGATAAAGCGTGGTTATTCAACTGAAATGTCATTAATGAAGAAATGTTTGTTTGAATTGCTTGAGAGGACATATAAGCCATGAAGAATGCAACTCCATTGCCATGTTACTTTGTTAATTTATTGTTCGCTCGTTTTACCAGTTAAGCTTGGGGGGAAAAAATCTGTCCATAGCACTTCCAACCAAAACGGACAAAAGACCAAAGTGCTCCACCGTCCCAAGCAACTCAATTTGCATCCGAAAATCCCAAATTTATTATCCAATCTCTAAAAGCCGGACGGAAATTGAGTCGCACCATGCGTCAACCATTTTAATGATTCCCGCTGTCATGTTTTGAGTGCTTTTAGGCGCTGGGCGCTTTTTCGTTGCTTTGTTCTACTTATTCTACTCGCCAACACCGAGCGCACTGCTGTGCCCTTTCACGGTCAAAGAGTACTTTGCGGGGTCCAGGCTAGCGTTCGGCAGGGTCAAATTTCGGTGCATTAGGTGCTTTTTCACGGCGAGTTATTTACGGCGCGTATACTCACCCACGACATCCTTGAGTGTTGCCTTCTCACCGCAGCTCACAAAATGGGGATAGAATGCAACCATGACCAGACCACCGTTAACGGCCTGCATCCGGCGCAAGTTTCCGGGCGGGCGGGGTAAGGTCCGGTGTGTCCGGGACATTGCGGTCGGGCGCCGGCAAATTGGTAGCGGAAATTGGTTTTCCGAGGTCCGAGGTCCGTGTCATTGTGTTTCGGCATTCGGTCGCGTACCGGGTCGTGTCGAGAGTGTCCGGCCGTTTGTTGGTGGAACCATGCAAAAGAAAGCAACAACAAAAAAAGAAATGAGGAACGTTTTTTACGCTTTTTTTTGTTGTTGAAAACATCCTATTTGAATTGCAGGTGTGGCTGGAGCACCACCAAAATACGTAATGAACGCATGGCACACGAGCGCCCGCGGTGCGCCACACTCACTGTTTCGCACTGAAATATTCATATTTTTGTGCTGATTTTTAATTAATTTCTTGTTATTCTTTTCCAAGTGCCGGGAATTCGATGTCGTCGATGAAGAGATCCGTGGCAAAGATCCATGTTGCGCCGGAGCGTTCTAAAACTGGAGCTCCGAATGGTCGGGAGGGCTGCTTGGAACCGGCACAACGCTCGGGCTATATTAAATTTCATCAAATTATGCAAATATTTAGGATCGTCTCCGCCGGCCGCTTCGTGGACTTTGCTGCATAAAATAAGCATACATTACGATGTTAGATAAAGCGTGGTTATTCAACTGAAATGTCATTAATGAAGAAATGTTTATTTGAATTGCTTGAGAGGACATATAAGCCATGAAAATGCAACTCCATTGCCATGTTAGTTTGTTAATTTATTGTTCGCTCGTTTTACCAGTTAAGCTTGGGGGGAAAAATCTGTCCATAGCACTTCCAACCAAAACGGACAAAAGACCAAAGTGCTCCACCGTCCCAAGCAACTCAATTTGCATCCGAAAATCCCAAATTTATTATCCAATCTCTAAAAGCCGGACGGAAATTGAGTCGCACCATGCGTCAACCATTTTAATGATTCCCGCTGTCATGTTTTGAGTGCTTTTAGGCGCTGGGCGCTTTTTCGTTGCTTTGTTCTACTTATTCTACTCGCCAACACCGAGCGCACTGCTGTGCCCTTTCACGGTCAAAGAGTACTTTGCGGGGTCCAGGCTAGCGTTCGGCAGGGTCAAATTTCGGTGCATTAGGTGCTTTTTCACGGCGAGTTATTTACGGCGCGTATACTCACCCACGACATCCTTGAGTGTTGCCTTCTCACCGCAGCTCACAAAATGGGGATAGAATGCAACCATGACCAGACCACCGTTAACGGCCTGCATCCGGCGCAAGTTTCCGGGCGGGCGGGGTAAGGTCCGGTGTGTCCGGGACATTGCGGTCGGGCGCCGGCAAATTGGTTTTATTTGTTCATGGGTTATGCTCGCTTCGCCCGAGTTTGCCGCGCGCACATTCGTGAGCAGGAAGTTACTGTATTATACCACTTGTGCTGGTATGGAAATAAAAGCAGAATCATAACCCCCAAAATCCGATACTTTCCGGGGAGAAAGATAAATAAAACGGGATGCTTGTGTTCCCGATCGCATGCGTTACGCGCGTTTACGCTACGGTGCGCCTCGATGCGACCTCGTGCCGATTCACTACGGAGTTTTGCTATGAGTTAGTGAGTGATATGCAATAAAATGGCGAAACGGTCGTCGCTTCGTCGCTTCGTGGTCGTCGCTGCGTCGTTGGTAGTGTGCGTGCATACCTCCAGGCGCATGGCGACCTCGCCTCCGCGTTTGTGGCTCAGCCCACGGTCCAGGAGGAGTCGGCCGTAATCGCGAGCGCACGGTTCTGGTGGATTGGTTCGATGGTGTGTGGAAGAGTGAGGGTGTGGTTGCCGAAACCGGTGGCACTTCATCACGTGCGGAAAAAAAATCCCAGCAAAATAAAAGGGAAAACATAATATCCACCGGACAGCACGGAGACAGAAGGACCGCCGGTTTTCGTGATTATCAAAACCGGCTAAATTATTTCGCCATGTGGACATGGCGCGCCTCGTGTCTAGGAGCGTCACTCAATATGGGATGGATTTTCATTTTAATTTGCTTCCCTTCAGCTAACTTCATTAGCCGACTGGGAGCAACTGGGATGGTCGGTGGGTTGCTTTTTTAATTGGATCCCTTCCACCCGGGAACTTACGATTCGCTTCAGCACGTGGTCCGGTACGTTGCGCGAGCTGTTGCAGATGGCATGGGCGGAAGAGTGCGAAAAGATGACCGGTGCCTTCGAGGTGGCGAGTGCATCCAGCATCGTCGGCACGGATACGTGGGACAGGTCCACGATCATGCCGAGCCGGTTCATTTCGGTCACGACGAGCGTGCCGAAGTGCGAGAGCCCCCCGATGTGAGGAACGCGTCCCGGCTCATCAACTTTGCAACAGTCGGCCCACGGTGTGTTGCAGGTGTGCGTGAGGGTGAGGTAACGGGCACCCAGCTGGTAGAAGGTCCGCAACACGCCCAGGCTCGTGCCGATCGAGTGGCCGCCCTCGATGCTGATCAAACTGGCCAGCTTGCCCGATCGATGACTCTCTTCGATGCCTGTGAAAAGATTGAGAACGAGACGAGTTACTCACTGGAAGGTCTTCGAAAGCTCTTCAACATGTATTTATAGTGCACGATTAAACTTTATTAAGAACAAATCAAACGAATAACACAGTGAATCACTCAGAAGATGTCGTGTAAATTGCATTCATTCAGAATGGTTGAGAACATGCGGAGAACTCATAATACAGGTGTGGCTGGAGCACCACCAAAATACGTAATGAACGCATGGCACACGAGCGCCCGCGGTGCGCCACACTCACTGTTTCGCACTGAAATATTCATATTTTTGTGCTGATTTTTAATTAATTTCTTGTTATTCTTTTCCAAGTGCCGGGAATTCGATGTCGTCGATGAAGAGATCCGTGGCAAAGATCCATGTTGCGCCGGAGCGTTCTAAAACTGGAGCTCCGAATGGTCGGGAGGGCTGCTTGGAACCGGCACAACGCTCGGGCTATATTAAATTTCATCAAATTATGCAAATATTTAGGATCGTCTCCGCCGGCCGCTTCGTGGACTTCGCCCCAGCCAGCGCAGTGCTGATGAATAAGAAACGTTTTATGGCGAGAATAGAAGAAAAAAAAAATCCCAGCAAAATAAAAGGGAAAACATAATATCCACCGGACAGCACGGAGACAGAAGGACCGCCGGTTTTCGTGATTATCAAAACCGGCTAAATTATTTCGCCATGTGGACATGGCGCGCCTCGTGTCTAGGAGCGTCACTCAATATGGGATGGATTTTCATTTTAATTTGCTTCCCTTCAGCTAACTTCATTAGCCGACTGGGAGCAACTGGGATGGTCGGTGGGTTGCTTTTTTAATTGGATCCCTTCCACCCGGGAACTTACGATTCGCTTCAGCACGTGGTCCGGTACGTTGCGCGAGCTGTTGCAGATGGCATGGGCGGAAGAGTGCGAAAAGATGACCGGTGCCTTCGAGGTGGCGAGTGCACAATCACGGACGGGTCGTAAATTTTTGTGTGCAGTACTCCGCATCGGAAGCAGGAAGTCGGAACATCCGCAACCAGGAGCCAGTTACTAACCGAAAAGAAATTCGTGCTCCTTCGTGCCGGGGTGCTATTGCGTGTGAAATGATTTACGCGCGAGCTGTTCGGTGTTTGACGGTGGAGGCATCATAAAACATGTACGGATGTGTTTTCTCGCACAGGGAGTACACGAACCGGTTACACCAACGGCACTGCGACGGCAGTGTGAGACATTTACCTCGGGTTAATTGACTCGGGTCGCACACAGGTTTAGTTATACTATTTGGTGGTACTGCTCTTCGCTGAAGAAGTGTGCAAGAAAAAAAAAGTAAAGAAAATATATTTTCGCCGCAATGGAAGAATTTCGCAGGACAAACCCACAACCCTCCATTCGACGTAGTAACAGACCACTCGGAAACACAGGTCGCGCAGATAGTCTCACGACACTTTCCGATGATAAGGACAATCACGCAGCATAAAGATAACATTAGCAAAACCACCTTCTCCGGCACAACTTTCGAGGGCTTCTGTGTGTTGACCTTTTCTCCAGCACTCGATCCCTTTTTCCCGTGGCGGCGGTGGCAGCAGCCGCCGGCGGAGGTCCAACGCTCCAACGCCGAGCGAGCGAAAAAAGAAGTACCGTTCCGAGATGAAGTTTGTCCCGAGATTGAAAGAAGATTGGACCGTCATTGTCGTCTCAAGGGGACAATCAAGGAGAAGTCGTTCCCCCCGTCTCGGGGAAACCCATACAGCAACCGCCGCTCCAACCAAGCAGCACCGGCCAGCAGTCCGCAGCAATTGGAGAAGGAAGATAGCTGCGGTTTGGGTTCGTTTGCATAGGCTTCCCGTTCCATTCGCTCGCTGCTCGGTACACTCGGTTTCTCCGATTCCAACGCCTCCTTGGTGGGTTTTTTTTTTGTATGTTTGTGTGCGAGGAATGAATTATTTATTTCACTCTCGAGACTTATGCTGTGAACCGGTGCTGACCGGGGGCGGTACTGCCGGGAGTAACAAAATGGCACCTAGTTAGCTCTTGCAACTGGAACACACAGTTGGCCGAACAAAGAGACCGGTGTCGGAGTGGATCATTTAATTTTTATGGCATCCCCCTTTTGATTGAGCTTTTTATCTTCAATTAAACGTGTTGGATTTGTTATGTTTTTTTAGTTCAAAAAGTGGCAAAAAGTGTTTATCGAAGGGTGAACGAAATGTCAAGGGTGAAAACAGATATGTTTTTCATCGTTCGGAGTTTATTCAAGAGACTATGAATCCTGTTACAGTGTTTGATTGTAGAAGGCTCGAGGCAAACGTCACTTTGAAAGTGCAAACATCGTATGCCCATACGAAGGTTTAAACAGCAGGGCGATTAACCACTCCTGAAAGCTTGTTCATTATGTCAACCATCTGCCAGAAGCTAATAAAGCCATCAGTATGTGTCACCGGTGACATTAACTCCACTCTAACGAAGAGTAAATCAATCATGACAAATCTTTCAACGAATAGTCTTAGCACGTTCGTGCGAAGTCACGTCCGGTCACGAGCATTCCTTTTCAAATTACACACGCTCATTAAACCAACTCCGACGGCTTCATCTCCAGTACCAGCGTCTGTACCGTGCTACCTTTCGACCGTGTTGTGCACGGCCCTGTCAACAGTACACGAACGAACGAACGGACGAATGAGGGATCGGACTGGCGGGTGATAAAGTGGATGAAGTTTTCGTGTCGAATTTAAAGCATCGGGCAAAAACAAACAAGCTTACAACACCAACTTAACAACCGGTCAGACGTTACGATTCCGCTTTCGTGCTGTTGCCGGGATGAAGAAAATAAAAACGATGCTCAGGAATCATAGCCGATGGTCAGCGAGCGTCCCGGTACGAATGCGCTTCCGGCCAACGCAGTGGCCGTGGGTAAAGCGGAAAAACTTGTTTTAGCTTTTCAACGGTATTCCATAAAATCGAAACACCGTTCGGTCGGTGAGTGTCTTGTGCGGGTGATGTTGTTTGTCTTCCCCTCCCAGTTCTCTGTTTCCTTGCCGATTCGCTATCTTTCGGCGTTCGGCGGAAGGAGCGCAGCAGAAAAAAAAACCCACACGGAGAACGGATAGTAACACGGTAAACCTCGACAACATCCATCAAACCGTCAAAAGTTACCCGTACCGGTGGCGCCGGTTTCTCTCGCCAGAGGAGCTCAAAATTCGTTCGAAAATAGTCCAAAACGAGCGGGAGTTTTTATCACGTCCCGTGCGCTCGGGCGGCCGGCTCCGATAGAGATGATAGCACTCCCGAGGGTGGTTTCAGTGTTGTTGTTTTTTTTTTTGTTGGTTTGGGTTGCTCGGCCAAGTAAAGCCCAACCGGCGATGGTTCCGTCGGAGATGGGATGGAGACATTATGCTGGTCTGGCACGCCATTTCCATTTCGCATGTATGGTCGGAAGCGAGTGAGTGAGGAAAATTAGTTCCCTCTCGTCGGACGGGCAAAGAGGAACGAAAAAAAGAAGATACTGTGGACTGTTATCGCTGGAAGCTTTCGGACGCACTCGTAGTCGTATCTTGGAAATCGAGTATCCGGCACGAAGATGCTGATAGGCTACGATGATCGTGACACGGCGTCGTGGGGATAGGCACGTCGAGCGGCAGTGAAAAGGACAGCGCACTAAAGTTTGCGGACCATTATCGTCTCGCCTGCGTTACCACGTGGATTCTCACGTGGTGGAAAATCACGTAAAACAACGATGAGAATGACAGCGGGTATAAAGAGGCTGTCGGGAGTTTTTTTTTCGTTCTGTATATCCACAAGAAGTTGGAACCACTTTAACGGCGAGTTCTTGCTGTGCTTCCACTTTCACTCCCCTCCCAGCATGAGCAATTTAAGGGATAACTAGTTGAAAGTAATCACCGGCGCCGGTGTTCCATTTCGCTCGCCCGGATTGTGCTTTAGTGTCGTGATTAGCGCCTGCGGCGGGCATGATAGCACGTGCAATGGCCCCCCGTCATTAGTATGGCCGTGGTTCGTGGCGCATCAATTGGAACGACGCCAGGCGATCGGTGCGATTATGGTGCACTAATCCTACGCAACGTTTTATTAGACCAACAAACGGGCTTTGCCGCAATTACTGAAATCGCTGCATTTACATGCCCGGGTCGTCGCCGAGGTTGCTGATACATAATTAATGCTCGTTTTAAGGTTTTCTGCAACTTTGTGCCACCGGGACAGCTTGTCACGGGCATCCATTCGTTGATTAAATTTCAACGCGTTCACCCCTCGGCGCCGGGTGTTTCCATGCTGCAAAGCCTACGAGAAGTCAACCGAATGCTGGATCAAATGGTATCAGTGGCAAGTTCGTTTGTGGTTCAGGCGTATCTGCATTAGGTCAACCGCAGCCACAATGTGTGCACTACGTGCGGTGGGAGTTTTGCAAGCGAACAGTCTTTCCGTTTTGCACTCGGAGCATTTCCCGCAAATTTCACCCCATCTCGACAGCCTGCAGATGATGGCTTACCTATCGTCTTGGGAGTAGGTGATTCGGTACCGGACACTGATCGGCACGGAATCAATAATATGCACCAGAGCCGTAGCAAGGCGGTAACCAACCCAATAGCCGACGAGCTGTGCGTTATTGATCGGAAATTATCCTCTTCCGGGTTTTGGATTCTGCGCTCGATTGAGATGATGTTTGAGTAATCGAATGACGAAGATACGCATCCGATGCAGCCCAGCTGGTATCGGTGAAGCAGGGAAAGAATGTTCTGCTCTGGTCGGGAACTTGCCAACAAGCAAATAATCTACATCCGGCTTTGCGCTGGCGAGGGAGCCGAGATGAAACCGGTAAATGGCCTGCGATCCGAAGTACACATGACCCGGAAACGCAAATTGGCAAGAAGTAGCAGCAGCAGCAGCAGCCGTACGCAATCATTAGCCCGCCGGTTGGAATAGGAAATCTCAGCCCACACACAACGGGATATGAATCGCACGAATCAATTCCAGCACAAAGATGATTATTTGTGAAAATATACTAGCCTCCAGGTGTGTGGCACCATTTGAACAATGGCTTCCCGGTGGCCTCGTCGAACACGCACCACGAGAATGTGTTGATTTGATTGCACTCGTGGGAGCATCCGGATTTCATGCGATTTGTAGAACTACGATTGCAAATGCTTTGGAGGAAGATTATGGAAAGCGTTGAAAATGGTTATGAGTACGAAAATACAGTCGAAAACATTTTGAGCTGCGTTTGCTTTTCTTTAGAAAAACTGTTGTCAGATTGCATACGTTCAGGCGTTCTAAAGCGCCAGTCGATGGATATTGAAAGTGTCTGTAAAATCAGTGGTGATAATCGTATTCAAAAAGCTATTTAAAAATATTCCTATGATAAACTTTACAGCACACACACACAAGAGATAAAACACTGTCTCGGCGATGAAGTATACACATTGAGTTCATATTGCTCATACTTCAAAATCATTTAAATTTCAAAATTATTTCAATGCAATAGTGTTTCATTGCTTGCATGTGTTCTTCATTTTTGTTTGTTACAAATACATCAAATTAATCAGAAATTGCCAGAAAGTGCTGTTGCTCCTATTTTATACGATTCTGGCACTGATTTTGCTAGCAACACATTCACATTTCTAACAGTGTTAGCCAACTTATTGTTTATGTACGTAATTGTTCAAGTGATCACGCTAACTCCAAACATTATGACAAGCAAAAAATATTCAACCGAATAACGTCAATATCATTGCACTCCCATGCTGGGTCTCTTGCTCTGTGAAGCTTCCGACCGAAACGGATTGAAACAGTGATAAGAAAAAGCAGCCCAGGTTCCGATGATGAATGGGCTGGAAAAATGCTCAACCACCTTCGCCAGCGCTGGCGCCAGTAGCAAACACACCATCACATGCACACCGGCTCTTCCTTCACGGTCGTTTATATGACCACGTTTCTCTCGGTGTGTATTTATTGCCGCTCTGCCACCGGGCATCTGGACCAAACAGACAAAATGTTTGGCAGAGCTTTGGAGTCACGGAAGGGAAGTGGATGAGTGAGATAGAGCGACCGAGAGTGGAATGAAGCGAGCAGGCATATGCCTGGCATTTCACGTTTGCCGATAGAAAACACCCGAGATCGCTGCTCCGTAAATCTTTACGTGTTGCTCCGGCTCAATTGTGCACAAGTATTTGAAGCGGTTGCTCAGGACGTTGTGTGTGCGTGTGTATGTGTGTGTGCATGTGTGGGAGCAATAGTTTTGTGGTCTTCGTCGGTGAAGAATCGGCAATTCCGCAGTACTCCTAACGCCGTCCAGTAGTTGCCCTTCCAAATGTCGATTCTATTTTTCTCGTTGAATGGACTGAAAAGGATTGCAAAGTATTTTCTTGTATGGAAGGCTTCTCCTCTCGCTGCCAGTGGCTGGTCTCGGTGCGGCCGGTTTGCTTTACAATGGTAACACTTTTCGTACCAGCTCCCAACATAAATAACGTGTTCGGTGCCACGGTATGATAGGAATTCATCTATGCTATGCGAAGCGCAACGGTGCTACTGATTTATGCAACGTTTTTGATCTTCATGGTACGTTAAATTTCTCAGCGCAAGAGCGACAATGCGTGGTGAGGGAAAAAGGGATGGCACGTACCTAGCGAACGTAACGGAACACGAGTTTTGAAGAATGGCGCACGTGAAGAACAAATAGCCACGGGCTTTCCAAACACAGACAGATCGAGTGAGATAATACCGGAGTATTGCCGGCAACGGAAGGCGGAAGTGCTATTTTTTATTTATGTGCACGATTTCACGTACCCTTTTTCTGATTGCATACGAATGTCGTTTGTTTCTTTAAGCATGACAAAGGCACACAAACTCGTCTGGAAGTCTGCGAGCCCAGCGATATCTGGTTGTTTATTTTTGCTGTGCAGATAAAGCGCACGGCCTTTGAAGATTTCATGTCAACGAAAACATGACACTCTTAATTTAAATACACAAACATGACGGGCTTCTTTTTGCTTTCTACTGGCAAGTAATTGAAATACACCACCAAACACCAACGCAAATTAAACAAAAAATCAAATAGGAATAACATTATCGCCAACCGCAGGCGTGATTAATGGAGACGCCCGGTTAAGCAGAGAAGAGTTTCTTCGAGCACCACGAAACCACAATTGCCGTGATTGGACAGTGAAACTTTAAGTACGTCCCGGTCAAACCCCTCCGATCTTCAAAATTGAACCACAACCGCAACACCCATCCGGGGATCAAAAACGTCAGCAGTACTTTAGCGATAGATAAAATCGATCGAACCGGGTCCCGAAATTTTTTTCGAAAGCTTGGAGAAAAATCTGTAAAGTTATATCTTCAAAGCAAATCGTAGCTCTTTAATTTGGGCTTTAATTTAGAGTTTTAAAGATATGGGAAATTGACTGTAGAACGTAATCAATTCTTCAAATTCTTCAAATATCTTTCACCAGTGTTTACAAAAATGTTGTTTACTGTTACATCAAACTAAGTATTGAAAAGAAACAACAGTTTGATAAAAACAAGCATAAAGTAGAAAACTTTCGCCAACTGTCCGCCCTGCTTCGCAAAAACTGAGCAGACCCGTTGTCTGTGATTCAATTAGAACTGCAAACTCTTGACGCAAACTGCTTCATGGAACTTCCAGCGACGCCGGATGCAACTGCTGTACTGCAGTTGCTGCTACCCGAGCGATCCGGCCAGCGAGTCCGGGAACGGAAGAAACCTCGCTGCAACAGTGCAATGGCCGCGTAAGGTAATTGGATCGTGAGATTTAATCAATGCAGCCATACCGCCGAGCGTCGACGACGAAAGTGGAACAAACGTCAGCACCAAGCACGGCACCGGCGGAGCGGACGGGTGTTTGTAGCAGACGGAAAATCCTTTTTCCGACAATGCTGACGATGTCTGGCGTCGGTCACGGTGCCCTCGAACCGGTGCCGCCCGTACCCGTTGCACGGGCGTGAAGTGCAACCGTGTCGCACAGGTGGCTGCACAACGACAAAAGGTAAACCAACCCCTGTGCGCTGGACGAGAATGGCATCAAGAGTAGCTCTTCCTTGAAGCGTGAGGCTTCTTGGCACTCTCCTCCACGGCACTTCCGTTACGTAGTGTTTCGCCGTGGTTCCGGTTATTTCCGGTTTGAAGTTGCTCGAAATTTGTCTCCATTTGGCTGAAAGCATCTGAAAGCGTCGGCCACGAAGAAGCGGCGCAGCAAGGCGTGATTTTTTTCTTTGTGTTTGCTCGGTGCGACCATTATTTCCTTTTGGCCCGTTCGAGACGTTTCGTTCGCCACTTTCTTGCCGCTTTTCTCGTTGGCGAAGGCGTAAAGTTCGAAGGGTGGAAGGAGTGTTACGTTGTTTCCGAACGCCAGAACAGTTTCAATTGTTGTTCCATTTCTGTCCGATAAATGAGCCAACGACGGTACGGCTGATTGGTGGAGATGGCGAGACGATAATGCTCCTGCCGGAAATGGCCGGGCTGGGAACAGGACGGAAATGTTGAAGGGCAATGGGAAAGTTTAAATTATATTTTTCTTGCTTTTTAAACGCTTCTGACGATATCAGGTGGCGCAGGGTGAGATTGTGTTTGAAAGCGGTGTGCTTTTAATAGAACTCGAGCAAAAATTTGATTGAATAATGACCGGCCGGCTATTCTTGAATGTGGTGAATCGAAACAAAAAGTAGTCAACGGGTGTTACTCTGAAGAAATCGAAATCACGAAAAGATCAACGAATCAAGCTTGATTTAGCAACGACAAAGAACGTCAAGATGATTGACATTCAATTGACGTTTTAGAAAGACCCCTCGACGGCGCTATTTTTGGTTGGCGCACAGACTCGCTCGCCCGAAAACTAATTGTCCGGATGATTAATGAAATTTTGTCACGATTGCCATTGTTTTTGGAGCACACGCTAAATCCTGGCAACGAAAGCTAAGCGCGCACACACTTACACCTCTCCCGCACCAGATAGACGCCGCGAGTCTTTTCGCGCTGCTACTGAAACAATCAAGCAGCATCCTGCGCTCCGCGTTACATGCCTACCTGCGGGCGCTTGGTAAAGTTTCCTTTGTTTGTGATTAGATTTTCTCGTCCCCGTTAGCATCCTCATCTTCATCGTTCATCGCCGTGTCTCACAAACGGCTCGAGTCGCTCACGTTTCACGCCATGGCGCTGAGCAGAGGATCCGCTTTAGCTCCGCCCCGGGGGCACTATTGTGGTGGAAACTTGCACCAACTTTCGCGGGCATTATTCAAGACGAGCAGCCCACTCCGGACTGGAGCTATGCGTTCCACCCGCAACTCACGCACGCGCCTTCACGCCTTCCCGGTGCGGTCGGGGGCCATAGGCAGTGGGAAGTAGTTTGATTTCTTCTGCTTACGAACAAATCCGGGCAAGGGTTGACGTACTTTTTACCTTCCACACACCATTCGACAGCGGAACGCGATGAGAAATCCTAACAACTGCCGAAGAGTAAACATTAGCCTTTCCCTCCCACCGATGGCTTCAGCACCTACACGCTGCGTCTTACGCCGTTTTATGCGCCGCCTCGCATCATTTAACGTGCAAGAAAGCGTAACCGAGGCGTTTGGTTCGCAAGCATACAGCCCCGCAGCGGAGTGCGTAATGCGATAGCATCGCCAACACACCTACCGAACGTCGAACTCTGCGCTGCTTCCCTTCCCACTGGTACGTGTTTGTGGTGGCCCGTGGAGAAGCACTTTTCGGTGATAATATGCCAGCGAGATCGCTTCAATCGGTTTTGGTTCGGCAAAGGTTCACTGTAGCGCCCAAGCAACACCAACGTGATTCCGTTCACGAGTGGTTAAACCTGACTCCTACGAGTATCTCTCCGAACGCCGAGTTCAAGTGATTAACATTACAGAACGAGACTCATTGTAGTGTTGAATAGCATTCTTCGATTTATACAGAGGATTTCATTTTTATGGTTATGGTTGTGCAGTTTGCGAGGAGTGTATGTGTGAGTGTGTGTGTGTGTGCGCGGGAAACCTGTTCTCCGTTTACCGGAAGGCACGGGACAGTTCGAAAAAAAGGACAACGAGGACACTTTGTGTTTCGCTTCCTGTTTCCGCTTGCAATCATCCGACGTTGTGATTGTTGTTGCGCGTTTCACTTCCTCCTTTTGTTAAAAGCTTCGGGTGTAGTGAATGTGTGTGCACCGTTGAATCGGGATGCAACAATGGTGACTGGCGAGACGGACAGGAGAACGAGAAAAAAGGATCCGTCCAAGATAAGGGTGGCAAAAAGGGAAGCATTATTTGACCGGCGTTCGTTCATTCGCGCCCGGGAATGTGCCTTAGCCCAAACCGAACCAGTCAACTCATGCTGCTGCTGCTGTCGTTTTGCGTGCCACATTTCCGAGCACATTCTTCACCATTCCTGGTCATTGCTTTCGGGACGTATATCCCTTCGGAAGACATATTTTGCTTCTCATCCTGCCTCCATTCCGGACGGGATGCATATGCATCAGAAAACACTCTTACACACACTCACATGCAGAATAATAAAAAGCATACGTTTTCGTCCGCTCTCGCTTTCTCCCATTCATCCACGTTTCGCCGTAAAATGGAAAACCGAACCGCGTTTAATGTTTTCGCAGTTGTGACCAACCACTATGGCAAAACCCCCCTCCCGTGCTAGACTTCGCTCGATGTCCCATTTCATGCACGACCGAACCGAAACATGCCAAATAAAATGCCATCACGCTTCGAAATTTCGATTCATTTGTGTGAATTCGAGCCGGTCGGCGAGAAAACGGGTTCCGCGATGGGAATAAAATATGTTCTGCCAAACCCCTTTTTATGGCCAATTTGTGTGTCGTCTAGCGCGTCGTCCCTGTGCCAGCCGTTGATGGGTTGATGGGATGATGAGGATGATCCGCGCACATCGCACACATGTCTGAAGCCATGCACGTGCCGTGTGCGGCTGAAGTTCTAAATGTAATTACCCTGCAGCTAGCTCGAGTCTTCCTTCTCCGCGTACCGGACTGGCTGGCTGGCTGGCTATACTTTTCACTCACTTCACAACTTCGCAACGTAGTTTTGATCATCCATGCGTGTCTGCTTGCAATCGCACGTCTCGAACTTGAACCGTGCGCTTGATGAATAGCCTTGGGAGAGGTCATGAGTTATCCAGATTAAATTACGACTAACTTGCAAACGGCGTACCCATCCACGCCAAAGGTTGAGGTGCTCGCGTACTATGATGTGGCAAAGAACCGACAATTATTATCTCTGCACAGTTGCCAACATTCGAGTTGCACAAACACATGCCGCTGCAGTTGGGTTAGTTCTGTCATTAAAATCTAATTGTTAAATCTGCACCATTACTGCGTTAGCTATGCACGTTGGAGATGAAAAGGACTAAACGTTTTTGGTAGCATTGTCTGATAGCTTCTAATATTGTGAGTTAAACTCTGTGATTCGTTTGACATAAAATCAAAGCTTGTCTTAGCAGGATTTAACTGATTCGA
>KZ073079.1:122549-133222 GCA_002091845.1 Anopheles cracens
GGTGGCCCGGTGGGGGCGTGGGGCGCTTCTGTTTCATGGACAAATACATCCATTTTTCCATTAGACGCTTTTCGGGCTAGGGGGGCTTCCGGGTTTTGCGCCCGGGTGCCGCCCGGGTTGCCTACCTTCCAGGCGCTGCTTCATTACTGAGCGGTGCGGTGCGGTGGGGACCGATAGAGCAGGCATCTACCGGGCTCCGAATGTGTTTCCTATTCGTTTTAATTAAATGCATTTGACGCAACCCGGAACCACTCCGGGGCTCGCTCCTTTACCGGCTCGCTCCGGGTTTTTAAAGCGCACCATCCAGGCGCACAGAGGCGCAATAAATTCAAGAGGGGTTCGATTTATCTACCGACGACTTATTGCTGCTGCAGCCAGCCGGTTCGGTAGTGCGCCACTGTTTGCGTGTGTGCGTTTCGTCTCCTGCCGGCGGTCCGGGGTTCGGCAGTGAGTAAATATTGGCTCGCTCTCGGCTCGTTTGAAGTCGATTTGCGCAGCGCAGCGCCCGGGCGTCCTTGCGCTTCTCGGCCTCGCCGTTGGCAGGGAGGGGGTTGGTTTTTCTCACAAGATTTCCCGGTCGCTCCTGCTGGGCTGTGACCGCTGTTGCTGTTTGCGGCGTGGCACGGCGGGAGGAGTGTGTAATATATTTTTAAGAGCGCTGCCTGCAGCTCTTGCAGCTGCTGCAGTTCGATACATCCGGTGCTCGGGTTTCAATTGTGCGCCGGCCGGAACGATCATGCGATCCCGGACCTCCCCTTCCCCGGCTGGCAATCAATTAAACGCTCGATGCGAACTTTCTCGAGTGGAGGCTTCCAGCCCGGCGCCCCTCCTCCCCGGCTTAACCGCCGGCACGTACCGTCCGGGCTGGTCGCGGAGTTCGCCGGAGCGTCGGAAGAAAAATTTAACTTTGATAGAGTTTGTAAGTCAAACAAACTTTCACCGGCTCACCCTCGGTGGCTGCCTCGGGCCCGGCTGCATGCTCGATGCACTTGAAGCACACACACACACACATACACACGCAGAGTGCTACTTAAAACTCACACCAAGCGATGGGCACCAAGCGAGCAAGCAGCAGCCAAGTCTGGTGAGTAATTTAGGATTGCGACATTACCGGCTCGTACCACCTTCTGCAAGGTGGAAAGCAAGCGGTGTACATGAAGGAGGAGGGGGGGGAGTGGAAGGAAGGAGGAAGGAGGGTGAAATGTTTCATACCCTTTCGCAGACCGCTCGTGCACTCGCCACCGAGGAGCACTTTGGGAACAGAATCGCCCTCCTTTTTATTCTCGCTCCGGCGTTGCTCGGTTCACTTCTTAAAGTTTCTTTGCGAGCAGCCAATTTCACGAATGTTAAGAGATGCACAAAAAAAGCAAACACACTCATACAAAGCGAACCATGTTGTGAGGTGTAGAAAAAGAGGGTTGTACTCCTGCCGGGTTGTTTCGCTTTCGGCGCTCTGTCGGTGTCTCTCGAGGGAGCGCTTAAGCAAATTAGTTTAAGACGGTAAGGGCGCTAGTTGAAGGAGTGGAGACGGAACCTCCTTGCTTCCAGCGCGCACTAGCACTTGAGCGGTGCAAGTGTTTGTAATCAGCTTGTTAATTAATATATGATTCGAGATTTATCCGCGCCCGAAGGTGCAGTGATCCGCAACTCAAATCGAACACGGATTGCACACGAAGAAGGGGTGAAGGGGGGGAAGGGGCTGGGGCAGTAATAAAAGAACCCCCTCCTCCCCGGCTTAAAGAGAGAGAGAGAGAGAGAGAGAGAGCAAAAAAATCACGGATATGAAGGGTTGGCACACGCCGCGCGATGATTGTGATGTAATGATGTTTCCCGCTTCCTGACATAACCTCAATAATGCGATTGAACATATTTATATTATTCCTTTCCGGGCGGCGGCGAACATCGTTGCGCCTAAATGGCGGCAGCGCCGGTCGCGTTACGCGCGTTTGGCTGTCTATTTATCATACCTGGCATGCCGTCACTGTGGCAGCTTACACAAACACCATTTCAACGCCCGCCCCGCGTCGCGGAAACCACTTAACGTCGCGTGCCGGTGTGTTTTGTGTGTTCTTCCGCTTGCTCTCGAGCTCTGTGTTTCTTTTCACCTGCTGTTCTGTGCGAGGCGCCAGCAGGGAAAGATACAACGGAAACATCATCATGAATAAAATATTACCCATCTACACTGGGCGGGGTGGGCAGCTGCACTCGCGGGAACGGCTTGATTGATACATCTCCGAGGCATACGCGCGGGTTAGGCAGCAAAAGTAGATGAGGAGCGAAGTGCCACCTCCCCTCCCACCCGGTGCGTGCATTATCGTGGCTCCCACCCCACGGCAAAATTCGCAGCCAGCGTTCGCACGCCGTTCACACGTTCCGTTTCTTTTACGGTGGCGGCGACCTCTGATCCATAAAATACCCTAACACCCGGGGCTTTGCGAAGGCAGCTTACGGTGGACTCCGGGGTGGGCGAAGAAAGGGCTTTCATCTCCCACGGCCCGCTTCGCCGGAAACCCCAATTTGATTTTCGTCAACACGCGCGAAATACAGCCATTCAAAGATCATGTCACGGTTGGGCGCGATGATGAGTCCGGTGGAGTAGACGCAGCAGAAAGTAAAAGAAGTCACCCTCTTACCACCTCCCCCAGCCACCCCACTCGCCCACCCCTCCGTTCGATACTTCCCGATCTGATACCGCTTCCGGTCGGAAGGTGCGCTTCGACGCGCTTCGACACGCTTCTTTTTCTCCCTCATTTCACCCTCCTTGTAGCGTGTATTTGTGTGTAACTGTGTGTATTTGTGTGTTTGTGTTTGGCCTTTGGGCCAATCCCTGCTTTCAACCCCCCACACCCCCACACCCCCTTCCCGCGCATCCCGCATCCTCGCTCGAGCGGTGTAATCAAATTAAGAAGATTAAAGGAATTGATAAGGATATGGAGGGAAAAGTGTTTTTCACCGTTTTCCTTCCGATTGTGATCGGGAGCGAGCGGCGTGCGTGCGTGTGCAAGACGAGAAGATTGAACCTGCTCGGATGCTCGGTGCTGCCGGCATTTCGCGCGCCGCAATCGAACGCAGCAGGGCGTGCGTTTGCCGACATTCAGGCGCACCGGGGCCAGGTGTGCCAGCGCGCTCGGGATGTACGCGCGCTGTTGTTGTGTGTGTTTGTCGCTGCGGTGCTTTTCCGTGGATTGGGAGTGCGGGATTGACACACTGACGTTCGCTCCCTGCTGTCTTTAAGGCGCCGTTTTGGGGGCTTTCGACTGGATATACACGAATGATGGTTTTTGTTTTCTTCTTCACAACACTCAACCAACAAACAACAGAAATTTGACGAACATAACTCAATTTCGATTGAATTGTACCTGCTGTCACACAATTCCGTATCTGAGCACCAGTCGACATTTCAGATTGTGTTTTTATTTTTAATTAATTCAAAAATCTAGGCATACATCCAGGCGTTAGGGAACCAATCCTAGTGCGCCTGGATGTCGGCAGTATTACGCACGCGAACGATCATTGGCTGCGGCTTTCGTGTATAAATAACCTAACCTTAAAATCGTCTACTTATTCACCCAAAACGGTTTAGTGTGAACTATTGTCATTTGCTGTTATTTGTTTATTTGGTTATTTATTTATTTATTTATTTATTTATTTGCTTTTTTTCATTTTTTATTTGTTTATTTTATCTATTTATTATTTTATTTATTTTCTGTATTTATGTATTCGTTTTATACTTGCTCATTTAATGATTCATTTATTTACTTATAAATAAATAAATAAATACATACATTAATTGATGTAGCGTATAACGGTTAGAATTAAGGTGGTATTAGGGTACCCTTAGAAATAAGCCTTTGAATGTATTAGTAACTAGTGTTAGGATAGTATTAGTGATAAGAAGAATTGTGTAATACAGCAGTCTTGTTTGAACTCTCACGAAGAACGGTCATAAATATCTTCACCACAATTGATAGTTTTATTTATTTGTTTATTTGTTTATTTGCTTTTTTATGTGTTTATTAGTTGAGTGGAGAGTTTTAGTAAGATGATTATATCTGTTTTAATTAATGTTGAAAACCCAACCTTTAAAATAAAGAAGAATGTGTGTCCGTATTGCCGATCTTATTCCTTTTGCAAGCCCCTTCCCAATCGGTATCGGTATTCAGCCTACGTCTACCAGCTAAGTTTGACAGCCACGCGCGGGCGAAGTGCGTTCGCCTTCATTTTCGCCCGCCACCCGCCACGATCAGTTTCGCTCATTATCTCCCGCGGAGGTGCGTGTGCGTGCGTCCGGAAAATTGCCCTTCAGGTGTCTAAAGAAAATGCAAAAAGAAAAACGAAAACGAAACGAACGCGCGCGCGTACGCGCGTTAGAGAGGCGCGCGCGTTTGACGTCTTGTTTTTCGCTCGGATTCGCTTTTCGCCCCCGCCAAGCAAGAGTCACGTTCGCCCCCATCCTCCATCTCGGACTCGGTGTGTTTGGAGCGATATTGATTGATAAAAATCGTTCTCCCCCTTCCGAAGCGCCAGATTGAGAGACTCTCATCTCACCGGAGTTTTGGGGTTTTGGGGCGAAGGGCGAAAAAAAAAAACACACACACACACAGGGAGGTGAACATTCTTGACTCCCGGCTGCTCGCCCGCTGCTTATCGGTCGCTTTCAACCTAGATTCGATTTGCTTCGTTTAGTTTCGGGGTGTGTGTGTGTGTGTTGCCTTCTTTGCGCCGTATCCTTATTTCCTTTCCGGCGGGGAGTGGTTCCCTCTCTTTCGCTCTTTCGCCCGCTCCGTGCCCGTGCGTCGCGAAGTGATACGAAGTGAATTAGGTTGATTGAGTCAAGGAATGTTGTTCTTCCTTTTGGTTTATGTTTTGCTCGGCCCCGCCGACTCCTTGCGGAAAGGGATGCGCCTATCATCGTCCTTATCGTTTGATGGCAGTTTCGTGTCCCGTGCCTTTTTCGCTTTCCGCCGCGGCTTCGCCAGCGTGCACGTACCGTTTCGCTCCGGTGGAGGCAGCGTCAAATTGGACAAACGCCGTACCTGCACACAACCATGTACGCCATCCTATCTCGTCCATCTTTAGAGCATTATCGTAGACAGATAAGCTGTCGCGCTCTCTCTCTCCCTCTCTCTCTCTCGCTTTTTCGCCCGGATCATTCCGTTGGGAGCGCGCGCGCCCCTCAAATTGGTCACGGGGTTTTGCGGCGAGCCCGTAATGGCGATGGCGCGGTAATGGCCGCCTGGCACGCCCGGCCCGAGCCGGGTGTTGATTAAGCTTGTTACTCCTTTTGTCCTCGAGTGGTCGCGCCGACCTTTGACGGGCGGCTCCCCGAGCCCTCCCGATCGCCGGGACCGTCCCGTCCGTACGTGCGGGCGCGTAATGTGCGTTAATAGGGCCGGGACGCCGCGCGCCGGAAGCGAGCGAGGCGGTGCGGGATTATTTACTACGCCGCGCTGCGTTTCGCAGCCAATTCGAAAGGTGGAAAGTTTCAGCTCGTGCCGCAGCCACGTCGATGGGATGGATTGAAGCGCACTGTCCTGCCGAAACCGTGGCGTGGAGGCGAGTATCTTCCCAGTTCGTCGGGCGCGGAGCACGATCGGGGAGCAGGAAGCAATTCAACTTTCGACTGCCGGAGCTCGTTGTTGGGCTGGAACGGTGGGGCTAGTGCAGGCGGCGTCGGAATGGGATGCATTTTTGGTGAGTTTTCGGAATGTAATGGCACGCCGGGCCAATAAAATGGCTGGCGCACATTCCGAGCACCGAGGGTGGGTGGGGGGCCCGGATATAAATTTGCATCCCGAAGGTACACATTTTAACCCTAAAACATTAATTAACGCGGCCGGGGCGGTTGCTGTGCTGTGCATGTGAATTTCGCTCCCGAGCGTCCCTATCGCCGGCGAGGGCAACGCTTTCGAGCGTTCGAAAGTTCGAAAGTGCCTCGGCGTGCTCGGCGTGTGCACCTGCAGCGGGACCGGCTGCCCATGCGCTGCGCTGTTGCTTAACCACGTAATGTCTAATGTTTTGTTAGATGATGTAAACTCATCCCCTGCCGTCTTCGCAACCGCAACGGGTTCGCCTCCCCCCCCCCTAGACACTAACCGGGCCGGACGGCTTCGGGCAAACGGCACCCACACACGTTCGGAGGCTAAAATGATGGTAAAGTGATATTCGAAGGAACGTGTAACTAAGGCGCGTACCGACTGCCACCGGTAAAGCTAGGAACGTGCCCGACGCCCCGATACACGGATGCGTTCCGGAAAATCCGAACGAACGGACGGTGGGATGCACTTTTGCCCAATTCGCATTTGAGGTGGGAGCGCCCCGTGATGCTGATGATGATGATGTCTACTCGCACCCGGTCGGGAGTTTTGCTGGTGAGGCCCTACACGCGCCGCAGCAAGGCCGGGCTTCGGCTAATTGCCGCATCGGCAATGTCACGGGAGTAAGCGACAACAAGAAAGAAACGAAGCGAAAAACGATAGAGACCCGTTTACTGTCGGTTATCGTTAAGCGCCTGTCGGTATGCAATCCGCCGTACTGGGTGTTGTCGGTCCTTGTGGAATTATATTGACGAATTGGGGCCCACCTTACTGCTGGTGCACGCGTATGACAAGCCGGGATCGATTTATTGCTAGTAAAGCGCTTTGCTTTGCGAATTGCATACCTTGGAGTCGATTTGTGTACGATTTTCTATTTCAAAACAGAGCAAGCGATAACTTGAAGCGTTTCGTGTAGTTCTCCATTGCATACTTTTAGGCGCAAATTTGGTTCGCGATCGTGTGGGATCTTTTCACTACGGAATGTGACTCATTTTAAAATGTGTTAGAGCTAGAAATTTGAAAAAGTGTTTATTTCTAATATTAGTAAAATTTTCTTAACTTTTTTGCTTTTCCAAAAATTGAAATAAACACATACATAATCGGTAAGCTATCATTTTCTCTTATCTTACTGATTTTTTGTAAATCTGGGCCGCATCAAAACATTATTTTCTCGCTCTGTTGCATACTTTTAGGCGCACCTATTCCGCAACCATTGACTGCCTATTGTGTTTTGATTTGATTGGGTTTGCTTGGAGTGCGAATGGGTGGAGACTTTAGACTGTTCCTGTCTATATAGTGAGCAAACTGTTTTAAAAATATGATTAATTTAGCAATTATATTAAATTTTACATTTATAGGTTTTGTGTATTTTGTATTTTTTAAACCAAAATACCGACATAAAATACATTGCTGTTATTATTTATCATCGTCTGTAGGAATTTTCATTTGAGCTGGGTCATACCTTCGCCGCATACAGGCTTTGTGTAATATGTTGCATACTTTTAGGCGCAAAGTTACCAAATCCGCAACGATTGCGTGTGTTTTGTATGTAAGTTTGATGGCATTGAGGGGATTGTACACTGACAAGAGCATTTTTCTATTTTGCTCACTATAGACGGTGAGCTATTTGAAAATATGTTTTATTTGAAAACTTATAAGATATTGTATGCACAAGGTTTATGCAGTTTTTTTTTTAAATTTTGTTTGTTTCACTTGATTCTTTTATTGAAATACACACATACAAGATATATCAGCTCTCATTTATTATCGCCCGTGTGCACCTGCAGCGGGACCGGCTGCCCATGCGCTGCGCTGTTGCTTAACCACGTAATGTCTAATGTTTTGTTAGATGATGTAAACTCATCCCCTGCCGTCTTCGCAACCGCAACGGGTTCGCCTCCCCCCCCCCTAGACACTAACCGGGCCGGACGGCTTCGGGCAAACGGCACCCACACACGTTCGGAGGCTAAAATGATGGTAAAGTGATATTCGAAGGAACGTGTAACTAAGGCGCGTACCGACTGCCACCGGTAAAGCTAGGAACGTGCCCGACGCCCCGATACACGGATGCGTTCCGGAAAATCCGAACGCGCACAATAGCTGGGAAGTAGCCGGCGGCAGTAGTAGTGCCCGGGTCGAGTGGTCCCCTTCCTATTTGCCTTTTACGCCGAGCCTTCGTGCTTTTTTTTTCGCCTCCTCCTCTTCTCGACGGTGCTTAATCACGATCATAAACGTGGTTTATCGGTGGAAGCGATTTGTCTCCGCGCTGGACGATGCTGAAGAGGCACGCGAGCACCGATGCGAAGCATGTTTAGCGATCTCTTATCGGTGACGGCGGCGCGATAAGATGGCGAAAAATAAAGCCCGCCGTACGTGATTGTGATGAGCAAACGATTGCCGATACGTATCCGCCGCCAGCAGCGATGGCGCGATGAGCTGCGACTTTAAACGGACGAAGACGAAGCGTTTGCATCTCGTTTGCAGCTAAAAGTTGTCGAAGCACTGCGTGCTGGCGGATGAATTTATCTCGAGCGCACCATCGCGCGGTAGCTTCGAAGCTAAAGCAGGGCGAAATGAATAGTTTCGCCGGCGTTTCGTACCCAAAACCATTTGTTCGCCGCACAGGCCGCTAGTGCAAGTCGCAGTTTAAAATTCATCATCATCCCTCGCTGCTGTCAGCAGCCAACCCCGGGCTGGCTGGGGACGCAGAAATGACGACAAATTTCCAAAACTAATCTTTTCGCATCTCGACGCGAATTTCGGGGTCATGTTGGTTCGGGCTTGGCTTTTTTGTTTACCCTGCTTGCTGTTGACCGCGCCACACAAATCAGTTTGACGTTCGGGTTTATAGTTTTGCGTCGGGAAGCTGGCTCGCTGTGCGGACTACGGATGGTCCGGTCCGGGTCCGGCCGGCGAATGAGATATGAAGTTGAGAATATTTATATCATCACTCGTGCTGGCCGACTCGTCCAGACCAGCATGGGCTGAAGTGCTTCCGGTTCTGGGTGGCGCGGGAGGGCTTCTTTTCGGCAAATAAAACAGTCGAAAAGTGTTAAACATGTGGATTCCAATCCGAAAAAAAGGTTTTTGATCGTTATCGTGGTGCGCTTCGCCGTCAGACGCCGTCAAACTCCTTTGACCTTTCTGGCCCCGTTTTGGAAAGCGCACCGAAGAAAATCGACTGTCCCGGGCGGGGAGCGAACCGCCATTCGACCACTCGGCGATTTTCTTTTATTCTTCCCGCACGCGTTCCATTTCTCGCGCGTTCCTTTCGTCGCCGCCGGTGGGGAGGGTACCGGAAGCATAAAACTTTATGAAGATTACATGATAACAAGTGTACTTCATCGCCACACCGCGTCCCGCGCGCGATGCCATTATTTGATTGGCTGTTTTTTTCGTTGGGACGGGGAGGGCGTACGGCGTACGTGTGCTCGTTCCGGCGTACCGAGTGGAACGTCCCTGCTGACGGAACATGTCGTGTTAACGTGCGCCGAACAAGACGGATTCGTCAACGGGCTGGCGGAGAAAGAGATGTGCCTTCAAAGGGGTTGCATAACTTCAGGCGTTTGGTTACGCTCTTTAAAGGGAAAATCCCACCGAGCGTTACTGCGTGGTTTGCACACTTCCCGGGGCGAGAGGAAAGCCAGCTTTGCGCCTACAAGTATGCAATGCTCCATTGAAGCGTTTTCAAACGTTAAATGCTTTATTAAAGCGTTTTGTGCACACGCCGCGCACAATTAATGTCCGAAAAATCAATCAACGCGCTCGAAACGCTCCACCGCGCTAGAGCCGCGAACTCGAACGTGACTCTGGAGCGTTGTTTTCGGTTTAAAAATTGCCTTTCCCACAACCCCACCCCCCCCAAACACACCGCCAGCGTCCGCGGTGGTGCGCCGGCAACCGGTGGGGGCAATTAGTAATGTGCGAAAAATAGATATAAAAAAAAACTATCAGCAGCTCATACCTAGATTGTAGGACATACGATCTCTGTATGGAATTGGGAAATTGGAGAAAGAGTTGTTGAACAGTATAATGCACGGTAACTTCTGACCCATAAATAGGTAAACAAATAGGTAGAAACAACACAAAACGGAACAAATTGTCACTATATAAGACAGGAAAATTGAAAGAATAAATCAGTATTGACTGTGGACTGAGCAAATTGTCTTTTTTGACGAAATTCTTCGGTCAAACACTTGTCGCACAGGAGCTTTAACTACTGCTATCGGCTAAACAGCGGATTTCGAAAATTGCACTTTCACGTGGTCGGGGCTGCGTTTGCGAGTAATTTCTTTAAATAATACAAAAATTGCATACTTTGAGGCGTTTTCAGTGCAACTGTTGGGCAAAGATCGCAAAGAAGTACATAGCTTCGCGGCGCATTCTGTTTGCGCCTCAAAATAGGCAACCCATCACTTGATTACTCTTCTTTTGGGCCATGTTTGGCTTCTTCTTTTGGGCCATGTGAAGAAGTGGATAAAGCAATCCTGCATTGCCATTCACGCTTGCCGGCTCCGGCTGCCGTTGTCAGCTGACGCCGGCAGTCTTCGGGCAGGGCTTTTGATCGGCAGACCCGGACGGAAATCGCTTCGGCGTCATCTGGTCGTGTACCTTTGCGGGCGTAAAACAAAAACGAAACACACAGAAACGCACTTTTATCGTGCAACGTTTCGCCCGCCTGCTGCCGGTGAAGGATGTTTGCGCGTGGCGCTGGCTTTCGCTGAATGAATTGCGTGCGTCTATTTGCTGCTCGGTCTGGAGTGTCTTGGTAGACAAAAGCCTGCCGGAAAAGTTTTTTTCTTCAGAAATGGGTGGGAAATTCACAAATCACAGTTTGCTGTCGAATGTCTTGTCCAG